>JANHGC010008379.1:0-12861 GCA_027560395.1 Boaedon fuliginosus
TGACTCAGCCTTCCATCCTTCCGAGGTCAGTAAAATGAGGACCCAGATTGTTGGGAGCGATATGCTGACTCTGAAACCACTTCAGGAGGGCTGTAAAGCACTGTAAAGAGGTATAAAGGTCTAAGTGCTATTGCTATTATGGAACAGACCAGTGCAATTTTATTGTTTTTTTATTAGTAAAATATTTTATTAATTGAAACGTGCAAAATTAACAAAGTAACTTAAAATGCAATGCTTTTTTCTATCATTTGTTCCCTTTGAGCAAATCCAATGCATAGACGTATCTACAGGGATGGGTTTCTCCTGCGAATGGCCGCTGCACAGCTGTTGGATCAGAGTGTTTTCAGAATACCACGGAGATTTCTCTGTTGATCGCGCACAGCGCGCTTTTGACAGCTAACTCGGAAGCACGTCCACAAAGCGGGTAACCAGCGAACTGGGAGAAACCCATCCCTGCGTATCTATTATACTATATATATCTGTATTAACACACACACACACACACACACACACACACAGAATTTAACTGCCTCACACCGAGACCTTATTATACTCTGCAGAATGGTGCAACAAAGAGAAATAATATAAAGGAACACACACACAAAAACCCTACAAGCTATAGAGACAGGGTGATACTGACCTGGCACTGGGGAATAACACAGCCATTTATGCCAATGTGATTCCTGCTTTGTGCCACCACATGACAGATATATGATCCCAAGGCTTTACTCTATGGATCACTGGAAAAATCTCACATGTACTTCCACCTGAACTTTTGAAAGAGACAACCCAATGCTTTTTGCAGGATTTGAATGTTGTGGATTTAAAAGGTGAAATTTAGCATTTCATAAGAATCCTCATGGCTCATGTAAGGTAGATTTTTAGCTCACCTTATTATGTATTTTTAATATCAGAAGGTTGTGATCAGAATCTTCTTTATAAGGAATTTGGTTTCATATATTCAAGGGCACTTCTCTGTATGCTCTTGTAAATAATAATAACAATAACAACATGCCAGATATCACAGTTGTCGAAAACCAAAGCATACAATTTATTGATATCGCTATACCAGGAGATGCCAGAGTCAAAGAAAAAGAACTGGAAAAGATCGTGAAATATTGTGACCTGGCCATCAAAACTATGCAATTATGGATGAACATTTTTAAATGTTCAGTTGACTGAGTTTCATGTTTAATGAATAAAAGAGATAATAATAATAATCCAGTCTCAACATCTGGCTGACCATGCAATGAACCATGAGACAAAACTATGATAAAATAGATCAAATTCTACCATTAGTAATAGATGCCTTAGGTGCAATCTCAAAACATCTGGAGTACCACTTGAATACCATCTATGTTGATGAAACCAACATCAGTCCATTATAAAAGCTTTGCTTAGAACAGTTTTGCTTTGCTTGCAGCTTTGCTTAGAACAGTTTACATCCTGCGACAATATCTTTAACACCATCAAACAACATCATTTCCTTCTCCCAGGTCCTTGGGAAGGACTCAATAGGTGAATAAAAATGCCAAATCCACTCTCTAAACATCTGGCTGGCTTTGTGACCAACTGTAACAATATGAAAACCACTATCACTGATCTCCTCAAAACTTGAAGCTGTTGAAACAACAGAGTGGCAATTTCAGGGTTAAATCACCAAAGGAGACAACCTACATTTTACTTACCTTTTATGTTTTTTCTACTTAGTTTACTTTTCCACTGAAAAAAATACATATCTATTATCTTTTTAAGAAGAAAAATATAAGTAATTAGCAGAAATTAGCACAGACAGCAGAAATATGCTGATTGGAAACACCTTTAGGGTTTTTTGCATGAAACAGAAATCAATGAATTATATATGATTTTGATTAGAAACAATAATAGGTAACAGAAAAAATGTCAGTTATGTTGTAAACTTGGGGTAAGTATAATGCAAACGTATATTGTTATTAGTTGTAAAAGAAAGTTGTAAGTCATGTCTTTGTATTACTTTTTCTTTCTGCATATTTGGCTTTGTTTTCTCTTTTGTTTTTTAGTCTTCTCTCCTGTCTTTTTTATTAGTTTTTGTTAATTTTGGTGGCATAGTGGTTAAAATGCAGCATTGCAGGATAACTCTGCACACAATTTGGAGTTCAATCCTGACGCGCTCAAGATTGCCTCAATCTTCCATCCTTCTGAGGACCCATATTGTTGTGGGGGGGTAATATGCTGACTCTGTAAACTGCTTAGAGAGAGCTGTAAAGCCCCGTGAAGTGGTATATAAGTCTAAGTGCCATTGCTATTGCTTACTGCTGTTGCTGTTGCTGTTGCTATTGCAATTTATCTCTCCAATTTAAAAAAAATCTAATTAAGTTATCTAAAATATCAAATAGCAGAAAGGCTAATGAGTTCCATTTGGCTATTCACCCACTCAGGCTGTTTTGCATTAAAAGTACAAAAATCTTTTTTTTTAAATAAACAGCAATAATTAATACATACCATGGCCTGGGAAATGACTTTGTTTAAATACAGTAACATGGGCAACCAGAAGCCAACAAAACCATGTGCAATATTTTGCCACTTAGTTTTCATAAGTGTTTTCTTATTTGACATTCTCCCTGACTTTTGAGGCTCATTTAGCAATGCAGTTCTCCAAACATATGATAGTACTCTGCCTTGAGCAAAATAAATGGCTTTCTCAATAGCCATAGCAGTTGCAAAACATCCGCAAAGAACAATGACTTAGACACAGAGCAGGAGATGCATTAATTTTGGCCACAGGTCATGCCTTGCCTTGTTAAGTTCCTCCTGTTCCTTTGGCGCAGCTTTGTTACTCAGTGTAGCAATTTACTTCTCATTATTCTCAAATTCCTATTGTAAAAACTGGAGCTACAGGGGGATCTTTTTTCATTCCACTATACATAATTTTCAACTCTTTCATTGTGGGATGGTATGCTTGTTGCAGCAATAGCTAGCTGTAACATATTTCTCTCTAAAGCTTTGCCTTTCCATCTTCATAGGCTATCAAATATGACCATATTTGAAGTTAAACAATAGATATAACAAATGTAACCCATTGATTAGGCCATTCCAGATGTTCAGGTACTGGAGTACCATATTTATATTCTTAATTTAATGTACATATTAATGTAGCAGGAGCAAAGAAAGGTGTTTGTTAAGCTCTATGTGTTCCAGGTTAGGAAACAGTGCCAGCATTTAATTTGCGAGAAACTCAAACAAGATGTTTTCCAGATTCAACCAAAGACTTTTCTATCACGTTGCCAGAATATCTCTGAGGGGTATGGACAGAGGCACCATTCTCTCCATACTTACTAAACCTAGGTGTAAGAAATGAAACAGACAACAATGATAGCAACTATAACTGTGATTATTGCTAGCTCACCAATCACAAATAGGAGGGCCTAGGTTTTACTATTAAAAGAGTTTAATTTATTCTGAGATGCATGGAACTTGCTTCAGAACCAGATTTTAATTGAGGGGAGGGGCGATCTGCAGAACTTTTTTTTTTTTTTTGCTATCACCTTCTGATAGGAATATTTGCAAAGCTCCTTTCCTTCTGATCCTCACTGCATAATCTGTTGAATAATCAAATCATAGAGCTTCAAAGGGGAAACATTTAGATCACAGGGAGTCCAACTTCTAGCTCAGAATAGAAAACCCAAATTGAAGCATTCCCCAACTGGTAACTTTTGTCTTCTGCTTCAACACATGCACCACACTTCCTAGTGACTGTTCCATTCTTGAATTATTCAAAGTTTTCTTAAACACCAATTGGAATTTGGCTTCCTTGAAACTTAAAAGAAAAATTATAGGCAATAGGATACTGGCTTTGACCATCTTCCACATAGGTATCTCCTTTCAGGTCTTTGAAGATTTGTCAAACCTAAACATAGCTGGTTATCTTTAAAAGTCCCCCAAGTCATCTTCACCTTTTTCAGCACCTGTTCTAATTTTTCCAACTCTTTTCCAAAATGTAATGGCTTGAACTAAAATGCAGGACTTGAATGGGATCTGATCAGTTACTTTTTTGGTATGTAAACTAAGACCTAGTAGTTAAGGTGCTTTTATTATTATTATTATTTTATTATTTATTAGATTTATATCCTGCCTCATTTCCCTGGTCAAGGGGAACTCGAGGCAGCTAACAACAATAAAAAATTATAATATTTCACAATAAAATATCAAAAACCACAATCACACACATCAGGGGGGGCAGGGCTCTCAGGTTCAATCTCTGTCCCCCCACCAACACCAACTGGGTACAGCCCAAGAGGTAGGAGGATAAGCACTGCAAAACGGTGCCTCCCATTCCAAACCCCCTAAGCCACCCCAGAAGGATACCATGGTCGATGGTATCAAAAACTGCTGAAAGGTCAAGAAATACTAGGTGCTGGTCTAGAAACCAGGAGACTGGGAGTTGCAGCCTTCCCTTAGGCATGGAAGCCAGCCGGGTAACTTTAGGCCCATCATCCTCTCTCAGCTACTCCATCTTGCAAAGTTATTGTTGTTAGAATAATTGGGGGAATTGCAGGTCACATTGACATGGATAAAAGGTCTCCCCCCTTTTGCTCAGGCAGGAACTTCATACCATTTCATACAACATAGCTTTTCAGTGATTCGTTTAAAACTTGGAAATGGGAGGTTTGAATCTGGGGATACTTTGACGATTGTATAAATAAGAAATTATTAGGAATTAATAATATCAGAATAACTTAAACCTTTTTTTAACCAAAAAGAACCCCAACAAAAGCAATTTCTGCTTTATATTTTGGTGTGTTGAAAGCAAGTGTGCAATAATTACAATATTTGAAGAGGAAGAAATGTGACGTTGTATGTGAAGGAAATGAACACATGCATTGAGACTTGGAAGATAAGAACACAAATCCAATCAAATCACTTAATAAAGAACACAAGCAATAGGAAGATATTATTGTGGTGATGGGTGCTACAAACCACGAAACCATCCAGAAGCACTGGATTATATGCCTTTCTGGAACAAATTACAGAACTTCCAAGGAGGAGACATATAGAAACAATGGGGGACTTCAGTTATCTTGGCATCTGTTGTAAAACCATCTTAGCCAAGACTGAAAATTACCTCAAATTCTTCTGTGGTCTTGCTTACTGTTTCATTTTCCAGAAATTGAATAAGAGACTACAGCTTTCATCTTTGTGAATTGGGAAGAGCTGATTGAAGAAGCAAAATCAATGGGAACTTTGGGAGGAAGTAACCATGTCTTCTTGGACTTCAAAACACTACTTAAAAAGAAATTAAAATATAGTCTTACACATTGACTAGACTTCAGGAGAGCCAATTTCAAGAAATTGAGAGGTGCACTAAGTAAAATGGACAGAAGTAGATCAAAGAGAGCACAGAAATACAGAGCCTTACTCACCAGAAGGGTTATTCTACACCACTCTTGTGAAGAAAAATATGGAGGCTCTTTAAGATTCTGTTCTGGGTGCATAGGGAACTTATGGCTGAGATGTGAATGAAAAGAGGCTTATATACAAAATCAAAGATGGATATTATCCCCCAAGGGTATGAACCAACAAGTAGCTAGTATCTGAAAGAAGGAAAAGCTAAACATATAAAGAATGGAAGTTTGCAAGCAGAGTTAAAACAACAAAAAGGCTTTCTTTGACTATAGCAGGAGTAAAAGGAAGAAAGGGGAAAGTATGGGCTTACTGCTAGGAGAAGATAGTAAGATGGGTGATAGGGAGTCGGCAGAATTCTTCAGTACTTTGCTTCAGTCTTGTCCTCAAATGGGAATTATACTCATATGGATCTAAAACAGAGCAATGGAGTAGTGGCAATTCTAGGCAACTAATAATGAAGTTAAAGCTGAAACATTTTTGACACTCAATGCAAAGGGAACAGTAACTGGAGAAGACCTTAATGCTTGGAAAGATTAAAGGCAGTTGAAAAAGAGACCAGCCAAAGATAAAATTATGAGTTATATCATAGATGACACCCACATGAGCTTAACTGTGTCATAACTCAAAGAAATGCATCAACAGACAGTCTTAATATTAAAAAAAAAATCCCCACTGGGTAAAGAAAATCAGAAACAATTAAATGATTGAATCTCATGAATCAGCCAACAATTATAAGCTATTAACCAAGAACTAAGAGGAAGAGGTAGTCGTAATAAAATGCTCTTTAGGTCTGTTGGTTCCAGCAGCCTTCCAAATGGTGGTATACACATTTGGTAAAATCAGTACACAAATAAAAAAAAATCTGGTACCCTCCAGATAAATTGGGACTCCGATACCTAGAATTCCTCTCTATGTTGTGATTCATGCATTTGAGTAGGAGGATGAGAGGGGATCCCTTACAGTCTAACCCCAATGAGGTTTGCTCCTCAATCAAGTTCTCTGTTTTAGATTCACAGAGAGAGGAGTATAGCCTTATTCTTCATCATATATGATGCCCTTGGCACTATATATGCCTGAAGGAACTCCCGTTCCTATTGTTTCCTATTATTAGTACAATTATTTGAGAACATGGCAAAGCCCATAACCTTTGTTATACATCTGAACCAGCAAAATAGCTTAGTCTGCAGTGACAATGCATCAAGGGAATTTTCACTGAAAGACAATTTGTCAACTGGGCTAAGTATTTCAACAGCAGCAGTGAGCAAGAGTTCAGATGCTGGGATTAACTTAATGTGAATGTTGTTCAAGGGCAAGAAAAATGATGGCCAGTGGAAAAAACAAGGCAAAATTACAAAGGTGCCGGGTTTTTGAAAATACTGGAATGCCTAGCAAAGCAAATTTTCTTATTTTAATTGGAGCTATCCTGGCCAGAATCTTAAATCCCAAAAGTTATAAACTGTCACATTAAAAGAATGTGCCTTTATACTAACCCTAATGTGCCACTGGGTGGAAGCATGTTCCACCTAGGGCACCCATAGGGGGAGGAACTGCCTCCCACGTATATAAGGGGATTCCCCTACCCCATTTAGTTCAATGTTTGCTTTAATGTAGCTCTCTGTGCAGAACTACTATACCTACCTTTTTACTTATAACCATGAATAAACCTTTTTGTTTGGATCTTTGCCTCTTGCATGGTCTGTAGCTATCTCAAAGATCTCTCCACCTTTGACATAAACCACTTGACAATGATTTGCCTGGGATGGTATAAGGTTCCTGTCTTGAGCAGGGGGTTAGACTAGAAGATCTCAGAGGTTCCTTCTAGCCCCATGATTCTATGTTCTATGTTCTAAATCTTCTTTTTGACCTTCCTTGGAGATCTCTAGCCTTCCTTCCAACATTATCTTTATGATCATAGGCCCTCAGTCCCACCCAAATCCTGTTTCAGAATTAAGACTTTTGGGTAAACAGAATAGGTCAATGAGCTCAGCATTGGTTTTCTGAAAGTCAATAAAGAAGGCATTTGTGTTACTACTGGACTGTTGAGAACAATTGAAACATTTATGAAATACTTATTTTTCTGGATGTCTTACCCTCCTAACAGAAAAGAGGCAAATGGATTGAGGCAAAAGGGAGGAAAAATAAAACAAATTTAGGACCTAAGGAGAAGCCAAACCTTGTGGCCAAGAACAGTCAGACCAAGCAATTTTGCGTAGCCAAAGTATGCGAACCTGTCTTGGGGTTGGCTTTGAAGTTACTCTAGAAAGAGTGCAGAGAAGAGCAACATAGATGATTAGAGGACTGGAGACTAAAACATATGAAGAATGGTTGCAGGAACTGGGCATGGCTAGTCTAGTGAAGAGAAGGACCAGGGGTGACATGAGAGCAGTGTTCCAATATTTGAGGGGCTGTCACAGAGAGGAATTGAACAAGTTATTTTCCAAAGCACTTGAATGCCAGACAAGGAATAATGGATGGAAACTAATCAAGGAGACATTCAACCTAGAAATAAGGAAAAATATTCTGACATTGAGAACAATCAACCAATGGAACAGCTTGCCTTCCAAAGTTGTGGCAGCTTCATCACTGGAAGCTTTCAAGAAGAGACTGGAATGCCATCTGTCAGAAATAATATAGGGTCTTCTGTTTCAGCAGGGGGTCGGACTAGATGACCTGGAAAGGTCCCTTCCAAATCTGTTATTCTATAATTAAATACTGCATTCAGATTCTGAGTCATAGGGAGAAATTAGGGGGATTCAAAAGGGTGGAATGGGTACATTAAACCTCTGCAACTCTTAAGATATCCATTTTGCACTTCTATCTCCGTAAACTCAAAAAGTCCTCCCCGCCCCACAAAATGGAATTGAAACACTCTAATAGTCTTGGGGAGTGAAAGGGGAATGAAGGAAGCCTTGCACCTATCTTAGCTCAACATTCTCTTCTAGTTTGCTCTTAGAACGTCATCTGTTCTTCTGTCTAGATTTGATCTTGACTCCTGATCTGCCCTAGAACTTTACATGCTCACTTGCTGGATCATTTCAGAATATTCTCCACAATCCAGCCACAATTAAATCACACTATACGCAGATATCTGCAGTGAGCATGGGAGGACTCAGCACACATAAATGTCTTACTCCCAACATTTGATCTTCGTAGAAATCTCCATATGTGATAGAAAGGCCTAAGCGGGGACTTTAAGCACAATCAGCAAAATATACCCGCAAGCCCAGCTGTGCTCTCCTGATTTGATAAAGTATAATGTTAGATTTTAAGTTTATAAACGAAGTGGGGACTCTCAATACATACAGTGTCAATGGTTAACAGTCTGACTTTTGTCAAATGTTCAACATTTGGATGTAAGAGGTGCTTTTACCAAAAGGATGGAATTCTACCGGATCCAGAAGGATCCAAATTTCTGACACTTTATATCAAAAGGGTTTCAGAGCAGCTTACAAACCAACTCTGAGGAAAAGTTGGCAGGAGCAAGGAACACTACTTAGAGACGAATCACCCCAAAGGGATTGTGAGGGGAGGCAAATTTTTGATTGCTCAAATGGGAGCAGAAACGAAATCAGAACACTGGAATTCATTTGACACAATAATGATGTTGTCTCTGTTGTCAGATTAAAACTTATTTGGCCTTTCAGATCATTTAAAATCTTTGTTGTTTAATTCCTACAACAGTTCTAAATGAACTTATATGACTGTTATTGCAACTGGATTTTTTTGGCAAAGGTGCTTTTTCAAGAGGCAACTGGACCTTCTGGGTTTCTTTTAAAGACATTTAGTTTCTCATCCAAGAAGCTTCTTCAGCTCTCTCTATATATTTTGAACTTGTTCTGATGGAGATTATTTTTGATTTTATTTATTGTATACTTTACTTTAAAATAGTACTATTTTAAAACAAATAGCCATGTAGTGCTACTGAATCAAATACAGTTTATCCTATAATATAGCTTATGATTACTGATAAATAAAATAAAATAAAATGCAATAAAGAGAGTCTGAAAGACCCTAGGACAGCAGTGTCAAACTCCCATCAACATGGCGGCGTCACATGATGTATCGGGACTCTCCCCCCCTTCAATAAACCGGGCATGGGCATGGCCAGCACATGATGCATCCGGCCAGTGGGCCGGGAGTTTGACAGTCCTGCCCTAGGATAACATATATCTCAAAAATATTTTCAGAGGGAAACAGCAAATAGATATTTCTGTTCTAATCCTAGAGCCAAGATTTTAGGGTTAGGGTGCTTGATTGCCAAGGAGCCAAAGTTGCAGTCCTGAAACATCAGGAGAGCTTCTTCTAAATAATCCAAATCCTACAATTAGGAAAACAAAAGGGGTGTGTAGCCGAGAGTCACTCTGCTACATCAAATAGAGTATTGTGTCCAATGCCTTTCTACAACTTCAAAATTAGCTTTTAGGCCACAAACTCTAAAAGCACAAGAAGAATTGTACAGTGGCTCTTGTTCTGTATCACCAGCTATATAATTCACCACCAGAAAGTTTGGATTCCGTTCTTGGGCTAGAGATCATTGTTCTGCTTGATTCAGGAACTTGGCAGTCATGTCTTTCCTTCTTCCCAAGAGAACTGGGTCACTTGAAACATTGAGTAACTGCCTAGGAAAATGTCGCTAAATGGTAGAGGACAGATCACATAAGAGAGCTAGCTTAGTTTGTTCTTTGGCATTTATTTCACTTTATTTTTACAGTCCTCATCTATTTTTATTCTTGGTAGCAGCTTTGTAACTTATTACTGCATTCCTTCCAGCCTTATAAGTGCCGTTGCTGATTATTACACAGCCAAGAATCTTAGGTTTGTACAAACTATTAATTAATGAATGTATTTATAAGTAAAATTAGCATGTATAAAGAAAGAAGCCTCATCACTACACTACAACTCAGCCTGGTAAGAACTGCCTCCTATGTCCTCAACCCATGCAATTTCATCTCCCTATTGAGACAGTGGTGAAGAAAATAGATGCTGTAACAAGTTGGATCAGCCGGGAGGTTCATGCCCATGCCAGCTCAACAAAAAATGATGGGTCCACATTCCATTCATCTTGTTCATCCTCTGTACTTCAGAATCATGTTCAGAGAAGTTCCTATATCACAATAACAGCCTAAAGGACAAGATCTTGCATAGGACCTGATTACTTGAAGGACATCTGTCTCTCATAGTATTGGCCTGGCTGATTCAATTTTGCAGAATTGTCATGCTGTAGGTTCCTTTGATTAAACGATGTCATCAGTCAGTCTTGGAAGTACACTTTCTCTGTAGCAGTGCTTGCCCTCGGAATCAAGTTACTCCTTGGTATGTATGGCTCCCACCCTACTATTGTTTAGAAGAGCTGCTTCTTCACCCAGGCCTTTGGTCAGGGAGATTGAGGCCTCTTGCTTCTTTCCATCTGATCTATTGTTCTTTCCATTTGTCAATGTTATTGACATGTTTTGTTTGTTTGATTATTATGAACTGTCCAAGGTCATTGGGAGTCAGGCAGCATGCAAATTTATTTTTATTTTATTATTACGCATTATCAGATTGGAATTACATTCCCACCACTGCCACCCACCCTCATTTTTATGGAATTGTGTGAAAATGAACCCAAATGGATCCAAATCAAGAATCCTGACTATTGGGTTTTTAAAATTCAGCTCTAATATTGGACTCAATTTGGAGGGCTATTTTAATTCTTTGTTTCTAATTGATCCCTTATGCTGGTGAAAGTAACATCCCCTGATTAAAGGAAATAATTTTATTACAACTTTCAGTGTCACAGAATTATATGCAATTTTCAGAAACTTTTCTTGTCTAAAAGGGAAACTACCCAGCCTAGATACAAATGCATTTAGAGGAAACATCTTTCTCCTCTAAATAGAGTTGGAATGAAGATTGTCATCTCTGCTCATGCCTCTATTGTCACCATTCCCCGGAGTGAAACATGCAGTCATCAACAACCTATGAATAGCCACAACAACGTAGGTGACATTAATTCATACTTTCTGGCCTACATTTTAGCATTTCATTCATAGTTAAACTCACACCTCTGTTTCCCTGCATTAATAACTAACTGCACTTCAAGATCAGGATGTCCTCCTTTCTATTTCAAAGCAGACAGCCTTCTTGCCCTCCTGGCTTCTTAGTTTCCCAGCTTCCTACCTGCCTTCCCTCCCTCCCTCCCCCATCTCAATCTTCTATATGCTGTGGTCATCACCAGATGAACTCATAGATATTGACATCCATTGCTCATCATGGCTTTGATCATTTGAGGCTTTCTCACCCTCTTTAGTATAATAAAGAAGCCAATATAATATGAGGATACACTTCACTAGGTACTGAAGATCAGATGTAAATTATCTTTAAAGATTCAGTGACAGGCAGTGGCACTTAGTTATCTTATGGTCACAGAAATGCTAAACCATTTAATTAATACCTTCCTTTATATCAAACATGAACCTTAGCATATGTATTATTTGTTTGCACACGCTCTGCAGTCTGTGCACCAAAGAACTTTCGGAGGTGAGGTTGTGCAACAGTTGCTTTAAAACATGCAGAACATTTCTGATCACACTGACACTTGTTTGCCTGAACAATTGACTCTGAGCACAGGCACTTATCGACAGAGGCCTAAACAAATTAACTTTATTATTTTTCTCTGACTCAACGTCAAGGTCTTTCAGGGCCCCAATTGCCATAGAGACATAAAGGCACATGCATTAAATGAGCAACACCATTGCCAAAGCTATCAGAGTTGAAATGGGCAGAAGTTAAACATTAACTTTAATCTGCTATTTGCTTAAGAATTTTTTTTTTTTTAAATCTAGTTTCATTTAGTTATCAATTGCTTGATGCAACCACTCTGGAAAGAGCTGCTGAAAGCATGAC
Source organism: Boaedon fuliginosus (assembly GCA_027560395.1). Taxonomy (NCBI): domain Eukaryota; kingdom Metazoa; phylum Chordata; class Lepidosauria; order Squamata; family Lamprophiidae; genus Boaedon; species Boaedon fuliginosus. The sequence continues at coordinate 12,268 of JANHGC010008379.1, forward strand.
CATCGGAATTTTTGCATGAATGACTAACCACTGACTTATTTGACTCAGGTATCTTGTCTATGGCAGTAAACAGATACTGCATGGTAAGGTGCAAAAAATAGTTATAATGGGCTGTTATGCAAGAAAATGAAATGTGAGAATTATGAGAACTATGTCCTATTCCACAAGCTTACAATTTCATAATAGTCTATCTTGGGACTGGAGAACGAAAGCAGTATGGAGAAGGTTAATATTTCTTATCGTTTATAGAGACTGCCTTTTTAGAGTCTGTTGATTACCTGCAGATATCATTCAGGAATAAATGCTGTAGGGACAACTACAGCAACAATATTGTTAAGGGGAGTAATACCAGTGAGTCACTCATAGGAAATCTAGAACACATGAGAGCTTAGAGGAAAAGAAAACAGACAAGACTTGCTTCTTTATTCAAGAGCCAGAGGCCTTCACGTTAGAGACTCTCAAAATCTGGGGATGGTTTATTTTATTTATTTGATTTATACCCCGCCTCATTTCCCCGGTCAAAGGGAACTCGAGGCAGCTCACAATATCATAAAATACAATAAGTACAGATTAAAAATACTAAACAGTCAGCTA
>JANHGC010008381.1:13895-39692 GCA_027560395.1 Boaedon fuliginosus
ACATGTCAGCAGCAATGCAGATGGGGCTAGGAACGGCAGTCGCTCGCCACTGAACGGCTCCCCTTGAGTGGTGGGCTGAATTTGGTGCGCACGCGCTCGTGTGTACGTGTGTGTGTGTGTGTGTGTGGTGTGCGCGCGCATGTGTGCATGTGTGTGTGTTACGGAGTTCCTTCCTTCGGTGGTTTCAAGCTCGCCCGTTTCTCCAGTTCGCCTTCGTGCCCATCCCAGCCATGGCACAGCCGGAGCATCTCTGACATATTTATAGCCGAGGAACAGCTGTTTGCCATTCCTCTATTTGTGGGCTCATGTGGGGAAATGCGTTTTCCTTCCCATTCTTCGAAACGTACTAGCGTCTCCACAGATTCGATCTCTCTCGCCCTCCTCTCAGACCGACCCTCTCCCCTCTTTTCCCTTCAGGAAGGGGCGCTTGGAGAATTATCATGCTTCGCGGAGGACCAAAATCTACCCTCGCGGCACCCCAACTCAGCCTGTTTTGCTAAGCTTCCAGGAATATATTTCTACTGTCATCGGCACCAATAGAAGAATCGCCACTGCGTTCTCGCATTCCTTCTCTTCCTTCCTGCCTTCTTTAAAAAGAGAAAATGGAATGATCTCTCTGGATCCCGCATATTTCGACTTTCCTCTCTACTGGATCAGATTCATCTTCGAAGGCGATATCTTGCTTTGCCTTTGCACCACTTCCAGACGCAAGATTGCCAGCGTCGAGGCGTCTTGCAAGAAAACGGTTTCTATGTGCATCTGGCATCGCCCCTTCCCCATTTGCTCCCCAAACCTCATCCTTCTTTATGTGGATATGCAAGGAAGAAGAGGAGACTGGATATTCCCAACATGCTCACTCCCCTAATCTGTCCGCCTAGAGGTTCTGCTTCTACAAATCAAGGTAGGAGATTTTGTTCAGGGTGGGGTGAGGTTGGTGAATATTCTCCCCCCCCCCACACACACACTATAAAAAGCCACTCGTGTTTTAAGCAACTAATTTTGTACTAATAGCACAAACCAACCGCTGGGCTTCTCACAAAAAAGCCACTTTGGCTATTTGGAATGAGATTGGGTTTTAAGGAGTCATTCAGACATGTTGATTCCTCCCTTCCCTGACTCGTCAGAAGAGCAGAGGGAAAAGAGACACGAGCTTATTCCCTCCCTTCTCCACCTGATACGACAGTGCTTTCGTGCTTCTAAAAAGAGGCGGAGGTGGGGCAGGAGGCAACGGATCAGGGGAGGGCAAAGATGGAGCTTCGCTACCTCTCTGTCAAAATGGTCTTGGGTAGCCTCTTCTCTAGCTCGGGTTTACAGCCCGGCCGTTTGGGAATATGCAACATGGTGGTGTTCTGCAAGGAGATTGTCTTCTAGTCCAAGTGCAAGCAGGCCCTGGAGCTTTAGGCAACCCAATGTGGCTGCCATCGCAAAAGCTAGTTGTAGCGAGCACTGGCCAGCCAGTCCCAAGAGAAGCAGAGGGGACCGCTGGTGTGTAGGCAGCAGCCGCTCTCTGTTTGCAGGTGGAGGGCTATCAGAAGTCTAAGCACGTTAGGGGACCTCTAACCCCTCCCCCGCCCGTGCTTTATATCCCAAGGCAAAACCTGCACCTGCCATTCTCCTCCTGGCTGATGCTGGCGGGTTTAGCCACGCTGACTTCTCGCTTCCTTGGCGCGAGCCATGCAGTTTTCCCTTCCCTTCTTCTCTCCCTTCCTCCGCGTCTGGCTCGCTTTCGCGCACACACATCCACACTCGTTTTTTTAAGCATGGGATGCAAAATGGCTATCTTCTTGCTCGACTGTGCCTGCCTACGCGACACAGACCGTTAGATGCAGGACTGAAATTGGGCACGCCAGTCTAGGGGTAAGATGGTGGCAAGACAAAGGCGGACGAGTTCTCTTGCGAGTGGGTGTGGATGCGCTTCCAAAACCGCATGAAAAACGGGAATCATGGCGTTTGGTGTCAGCCCCAATCGTTCCGACCGGTAACCCGCCTGGTCGGTTATACTGCCTCCCGTGAGCCCGTCGCTATATGGCAACCTCTCCTTCGCATCGCGCTAAATCGTTTCCACCTGGGATTCTGTAAAGATGGGTCCCTGGCTGGGCTTCGAGGCAACCTCTGGGTCACTCTCCCGATGGTCCTAAATAGCTTCCCGAAAGATTTCACGCCAAGCGCGACCCTCTGACCCGCTTCCACTCCCAACTTCCGAGAAGCGGCCCAGAACGGCTGCCGGGTTGCCAGGAGACGGTGGCCGGGAACGGGACGCGAATGATCCAGGGAGCAAGGTGCGGGAAAGGGGTAAGAGGTGAGGGCTCCACTCCAGGATCACCACACCCCTTTAGGCTCCCGAGCCTCCCGTCCGCGAAACAGGTGGAAGGACCTGCCCCCCGTAAAAACCAAGGGCGGTTGGGGGGTCGCCGAAAAGCCCCACGGGCTAGAAAAGGACCCTGTTTGCCTTGCAATCCTTCCCAGGCAGCCAAGGGGGCCGTGGTAGAAATACCGAGAGAGCGAGAGCGCAACGAATGTACCGCCTTGGCACCGTTTCTCTTCCATCCTCCCGGCTCCGCCGTGGTTGTAAGGAGAAGCGAGGATGACGGTCCTTCAGAGCCCGAGAGAGGCCGGTGCGAGGTAGAATCCCCCCAGCCAGCAGCCACGTTCGCCTGGCGCTTCTATAAATAGCCCAGGATCTCGGTGACATCTACCTACGTTCCCCTTCCGCGAGTGGGAGTCTAAAGTTTACCTGCGCTGGGAGAGCGCGCGCGCGAGGGGCGGAGCCAAGAGGCAGGGGCCAAGGGGGTGTGGAGAGCGGCTTCTGAAGGGGCGGGGATTTCTAGCCTACTAGCTAGAGTTAGGGCGACAGGTGCGTGCCTGGAGCGTGGCTATCGGCCCGCCCTCGCTGCCTGTCTGCCTCCCTCCCGCCCGCTGTCTTGCAGCGCAACGTGCGACCCGAGTGGAGAAAGGCGCGCCTTCTCGTCCTGCCTTTTTTTCACAGATTTGGCTGGTGTGGTGGACTGTGGGCGACCGCGGACAGCAAAAAGAAAGAAAGAAAGAAAGAAGAAAGAAAGGAAAGAAAGAAAGAAGAAAAGAAAGAAAGAAAGAAAGAAAGAAAGAAAGAAAGAAAGAAAGAAAGAAAGAAAGAAAAATAAAGAAAAAAGGCGCGGGTTTCTCTCAGGCGTCCCTTCGCCAAGGCAGCTGGCTAGCGCACGAACTTTGTTCCAGGCAGCAGAGCGGGCAGAAGAGCGCCCGTCTTTCGGATTGATCAAGGCTAAGAAGGTGTTTTTTCCACCCCTCAGCGCCTCTCGAACATTGAACGTTGGCATTTATCGGGGGCGCGCGTGCGCGTGCCAGCGTTGGGTTGAGTGGGCGCGGAGAGCTCGGCATCTGAACCTTTTTGTTCAGCTGTGGCTTTTTTTCGGCAGAGCGAGGCGAGGTCCCTTCGCCCGATGCATCCAGTTTAGCCGGGCTCCCGTCCGCAAACTTTCCTCGTGCTGGAAATACTCACCTACGAGCCTGAGACGCTGCTTTTCTATCCCCGCTCCCAAGGGCAGTTATCAACGTTAAAGCCATTTGTCTGCAATTGCTTAAAACGAAAAAAATGAGCTGCGAATTCTTTCCAGCATTTCCGTTTTAGAACAAAAAAAAATCGATAGAAATCTTAACCTGTACGTGGAATCTACATTTGTTTTTTCTTTCTTCAATTCTTCAACATCACCTGGAGATAGAATGGACAATTACTAAAGCCACTTTTACCCTCCAACACTGATGTCATCCACACATTCACAATAACTGTGTAAGAAAACCAGCATAGTAAGTTTCAAATGGATCCTGTGCATGATGTAAGCACGTCTTTTTCACTGGTGTCTTCCACAACTTTCATTCATAGTACCAAATGACAAATTGGAAGAAATCAGACTGAAAGGTGACCAGTGTTTTAACTGAGAATTTGTCTGGATTCCTCTAGATCTCAAACTGAACTTTGGCAGAGAAACATCTCTACACCTCTTCCATTGATCTGGCATATATTCAGCAGCCTTGACTTTTAAACAAAGCATACTTGTATGGCAAGATTGGGAAGGAGTGGGGATTTGGTTTGAAGAAGGATTAGGTTTATGTGAGGGCATAGAAGAAGCTGTAGCGTCAAGTTTTCTAGCACTTCTCTGTATTTAGTTCTTTTCAATATTTTCATAAAATATCTATTCACCATTTTTCATTCTAATTTGTACTACATCATTATGATGATAAAGTTAAATAACCTATCTTTTAATCTAAATATAGCAATACCAACCAACACAAATCAACAATGGACACAGAACAAATTATAAGATATGTATGCTCTGAATACCCTGGAGAACAAGGCTTTTAAAAGAAAGGTATCACACCATATTTGTTCTCAAGCTCTGGAATGATTTCACAGATAGTGTCTCTTTCTTCTTTAACCTCAAATAAAGGGTTTTTTTTTTAAATAACTGTTATAAACTGAAGATCTTCAATTTTAAAAGCACACTCAGCTAGCACAACATGCCCCCCCCTCCCAAGATGAACTGCGGTTAAAAAAAAGTCTTAATTCAGAGCAAACTGTGATAATAGATTGGAAGAGAATGAGAAAATAATTATCTTTACCTGGGTAACCCTTAATCCAGCAAAAATTTCAGAAAGCCAAGATGGGGTAACACAGTTGTGAGCTGCTATTATATTAAAATGATAGTGTGAATAAATGTGTGATTCTTCTAAGAGCTATAAACAAACACATTACCAACTCAGAATGCAGAATGAACATCTGAAATGCATGATGGATTTATTTTAATTAATTTTAATTAATTTTAGTTAAATTCATAGAAATAGAACACAAATGCTGCCACTATGAAACTCAAAGATACAACATTAGATAGAATTCAGTAAAGCTTTCTGTGATATAATATATATCCTCAGAGACAGATTTACAGGATAAATATACATCTGAAATATGTACATATAAATGTACAAAGTTTCATATACAGATGTTATCTTTAAAAATATTTATTGATGACATATCAAAAGATATATACACCAATGTGTGCTATATACACACTGAAGCATGTGTGTCTGTGTACATGCACACACAGAAAATAACCTGCACCTTAGGACATCATAGTTAGAAATACACAAACTGATAACCAGATAAAAATGGTTTAGAAATAGAAACATACAGTACTTGTATAAACCCACAGCTTGTCAATTACACACTGTTAAAGCAACAAGTATAGAGTAGCATATACACATATATGATACACACAATCATGTAATTATAGGAAGCATACAGTGCGCTATTAAAGTTTGGCTTCAAATATATGAAATAATAAGATAGTGGTTTAAAATTTATACAGTTTGTTCCTTCTCTCCCTATGAGGAAAATTAGTAATTATATAGTTTTCATATATAGGAGTCATTTCAATGTAGGAAGACATATAAATATAAAACCAGCGTGTACATACCTAAAGTTAAGAGTCTCTCTGTGTATGTGTGTATATAGTTAGTCCTTGATTTAGGATTATTTATTTAATGATGGTTTAAACTTCTGATGGCCTTGTAAAGAGTGACTTACGACCTGTCCTCAAAGTTACAACCATCGCACCACCCCTGAAGTCATATAAATAGAGTAAGCTGTGTTGGATATATGCGCCACTTTGAAAATTGTAAAAATAATAAAGGCGAGATCCAAACAAACAAACAATTGCACTTTGGGTGTTTGGAAACCAGCTGGTATTTATGATGGGGGGGAGTTAATTTGCTTAATGGCTGATTCACATAACCTACGTGATTCACTTAATGACTGTGATAAAAATAGTTGTAAAATTGGATCTGGGTTTGTAATGACTTGCTGAATGACTGCATCACTTGAGCTCAGATGGATTTCATTCTAGAAATTAGTTCTGCAGGTGAATTTAAATAAGAATACAGAAAGTTGCACAGGGTGAATAGTATGGGTATTATAATGAAAGATATTGAAGCACCACTACCTAGCAAATCATTAATCTGCTGATATATATATTGTATAAATCTAATTGGTGTTTAGAAATTTTCACACATAGAAAAAAAAGCATGGTAAGCAGTGGTAAATTACTAATTGTTTACTATTGATTCACTTATTCTGGATGTTCTAGGTGTCCTTTTAGCTACAAAAACGCATGAAATGTTTATATTTTCTTTATAAAGAACAATTACCCATTTAGAAAAAAAGGGTAAAAATCATGTGCAGATTGAAATTTCTATTTACTACAGCCATGTATAGACTCTTCCATGTGGATGTCATATGTGGTACACTCTCACAGTTGTAATTTCTTTGATAATTTTTTTTATTCCATGAAGTCAAATTTCCAGATATCCCCTACTTGAACCTCCCCTCCATCTCTAAAATATATGTAAAAAATTATGTGAGCCACTTCATTTTTTTATATACCTCTGACACCTGGAGATAAGCTCTGTCCAAAGAGAAGTAATGGTAAGTAGATGATAGTTACATTTTGCTAAGTATATGCACATAGTTGGCTACTGCATTTCTTGCTCAAGTGTGCTTTATTTGTTCTTCTTTGGGGCCATGTTTGGCAGATTAAATTGGCTGTGTGTGAAATCTTATGATAAAGATTATTAAAAGGTTTTAAGCCTGATATTATGATTCAGGCCTTGCCACAGCTTATGGTTTACCATATACAATCAAGCCCCGACAACAGCATTATATTCTTTTGGTTTTTTTGACATTTTAATCATATCTCCAGGCCTTACATTATTGGATGAACTGGTTTTAAAGTGTTATTTTCCCCTTGATCTGGTGCTATCCCACTGCTTCAAGTTGTGTAAAGTTCTGCAATTATTTTGGAGATCACCTATTAATTTGAAGGCATAGTCAGATGACATACTATGAGTTATGTTTTGAAAACATACTATGTCAGATGACATACTAAGAGTTATGTTTTGAAAATCTATTTATTTATATAATTTACACAGAGATAATAATATGGCTTATAGACATGTAATTTATATATTACAAAATATATATTATATATTCTGAGTGGCTCAAATACCTCATTCAGAAATTAGGTTAAAAGGACACAGTAGCAATGACAATAATAATTAAATTTAAAAAATACTAATAAGTAGCCTGGGAAATCAATATCAATAAACATTCCTTGCAGGAGGAACCATCTCTTCTTTCAGAGAGGAGCTGCAGATGCTTCCTCTTCCATCTTGTCTCTAAGCTAAACTTCACTGCAGCCATTTCTCTGGCAACGTCTGCCCTCCCTGTTAACACTTTGTTTTTGAGAGTCTTTCATACTGAACTTCTCCATTCTCTCCTGCTTGTATTATCCTCTATTCTGCAAGCTTTCTACAAGGAAGACATGTGTAACTTTCCCCATATTTGTCAGTTTCATTTATTAATTAGATTTTTATTCTGCCTTTTTTTCATATGCAACTCAAGGTGGCAAACATTAATACTCCTCCCTTCTACTATTTTATCCAAAATAACCCTGTGAAATAAGATGAGTTGAAAGAAATCGACTGGCCCCAAAGTCACCCAGCTGTTTTTTCATGCTTAAGCCAGGACAAGGACTCACAGTTTCCTGGTTCCTAGACCATCCCCTTAACCACTACACCAAAATGTCTTTCTCTTCTCCCTACCTGAAGCAAGAAAAGGTACTTTTACCTAGGAGTTAGTTACTTTCTCTTTTAGATCTCTACAGGACCTACCTCATAGCATCTGATAGTTCTGTCTGCCTCCCTTCTTTCTGGAGTAATGTATCAGGTGGTGTCATCCCATATATTCCTTTCTTTCACACTGTTATAACTTGGGAGATATCCAAAAGGTGTTTGTAGAACCAACTGTGAAACAATTCTAAGGAAAGTCATGCAGTGTCTAGAAATGAGATCCACCTTATTTCTGTTGTGGTGCCCAGATTGGTGGATGTTTCTTTCATTGGCTGATGACATGTGGAAAAGGGATGGTCCAAAACCAAAGGATAAAGTCTGTAACAGGAGAAAATCTTTAACACTCTAGAAGGAATGGCGCTCTCAAATATGGACAACATTTGACTGTGCCTGGAACAGAAGTAACAGAGACAGATCTAACTTCCCTCCAAGGTAATGGAAGACGGTGTCGGAATTAAGGGAAAATACTCCTTTAACTTTAACATAGGTGCAACTAAAGAGTGGTTAGTTTTGTTTCATTCATGAGCTAGAGATAAGATGAATATAATGTCATGGGGATCGGAAAGGAGAAAAGAGAAATTGCAAGGATAGGCACTGGTGAGGTGTAAAACACACAATAAGCACTTGCTCTTGCCTATTTGTTCTGTTTGCAGTTAGTCTTGCCACCTCTATGCCACTGACAAAGTTCTTGTTAACTTAATTTACCACTCTTCTTTTTTCCAGGTGTGTGTAATTTCCTGTGTAGGCAACATTTCCAGCTCTTGGCCTTTCCTTGCCTTTTTCACATCCTGTCATCCATCTCTCCCCTCTGCCTATTCCCCACAGTGTATCCTGCCCTATAAGTTGGCATATCTAAATGGCATTTCAAGTGGTAGCACTAAACAGTTATATTGACAAGTTACCTCTGCAGTCCTGATTCTAATCACCCATACACTTGTGGACTACACCTGAACCCCCTGTATACACTCATAATGATTCTCATGTTCATTCTTCTTCTCTTTTTGGACATACCTTTATTCATAGTACTGTAAGTTATAATATTCCATTAAATCTTGCAGAAAAAGGCTAGCATATACAGTTTTTAATTAAATGCATACATACATTTTCTCTATTAAATTACAAGAAAGGTATTTAAATAATATTTCTAAAAAATCAATAGTGATTTATTTCTGTACCCTGTACCCTGTTTACAGTATATGTATAGTATACATGTATTATATATTCATTATCATACATGAGAAGATTAGTAAATATGTATTCTCTTAGATTAAATAATTCAAAATGAAGGATTACAAGCACAAAAACACACACACACGTTTTATATAGCTTATATGGTTAGTCATTTAGATTTACTTAGCTTTCCTAAACTATAAATCCTTTCTCTCTACCACACCTATGCTTGTCTGTCCTTGATATATTTATTTTGAGAACTAATATTTTTGTGCTTCAATTCCTTCAAGAGTGTAGTGTACAATGTGAGAGTTACGCCATGGAATTATTTCTGCCATTGTGACATATATTTTAATCTGTATGCTATTTGTTGTAAACATGGCCATCCGCTTGGGTTGGCTGTGCATTTGGGCCTCATTCTCTCTTATGCAGCTGCCCATTAACTTCTAACTCTCACATTGAAAGATTATGATTTTTTAAAAAATGTCTATAAATGGTGTGGCACAGTCCACTCTTGTTCCTATGTTTATAAGATTGCTTTGTTCATTACTTTTTATAAGGAAGAAGGCATTGCCAGGTAAATCTGTCTTTGCTTGGTGAGACTGAATTATTTGGCAGCTACCTAGGCAAACTGCCCCATCTGTTAACATACTGTGAATGTGAACAAAGACCCCAATTATTAGAGCAATGAAATTCGGGGCAATCTGCTCTCTTGAACATTTTACTTTTTGCTTGGGCCAAGAATCAAGAGAACATGAGCCCAGCCCGAGAAACATTGCACATTGATTTAGGTGAATACTCTGGATTGGATTGGGAATGATAACAGGCCTCAGATTAGCAGTGAACCAAAAATTAATTTTTTATTACACATCCATTTCATTTTACTGTGAGATTCCAAGACTTCCTGTAGTAGCACAACTTTCAGGGTATCAGATTCAAATTATTCAGAGTTTGTTATGCAAATTCATCTGGCTCAATTTGCATTATAGAGAAACAGTTACATTACTGCTGTCTCCTTTACATTACATTCCTCTGTACACAGATTTTTACAGTTGTCATAAGCTCTCATTTTTGGTTTCTGGCAAAGGAAAGATGGACAAAACCCCCCTTAGAAACAATATTATATCCGAGGAGCAGAATTTTTGGATAAAAGAGATTCTTGAGTGATATTTAAATAGCAGCATGCAACCCAAGGGCATGATATATCTTCCAGTTTTGCCCTGCTTGTATATGTAATACAGACAGACATGTTTACATTATTTTTGGTCCAGTAAAGACAAAGTGGCAAAGATCGTATGAAATATCATACATCCCAGGTGACCTTGCATCTTTCTTACAAGGCTCAATAGAATAGGGATGCATTTCACTTGTGCATTGCATCAGTTCAATTAATATGAATACTACATGTTTCTATTTGCCTTTCAGGTAGAATAGACCTGTTCAAAGTCATATTGAAGGTTTTTTTTAAAAAAAAAATCCCTATAATTGGTAAAGAGAATAATAAAATATTTTGAGGGACAGCATGAATATTCATCAGCAGTGCTCATATACATAATTGATATTTTTCTTATGCATCCTACTTAGTATGCGATGAAGTTAAGAAATACTAGCTTGGCTTCATCTATCAGCCAGAAAAGGAGCTGTTGCCCCCAATGACTGTTTTTCTCCTCCCACTGCATTCTGATTTTCTTTTTATAATATCATGCCCAATCTTATTTTATATCCTGTCTTAGAATAATGCGTATGATAAGATTTGCATAGAATCTTAAATAATAATGAACTAGTGTATTCCGGAAGTACTCTTTATAGAAAGGATCAACATTCTGTAGCCCTGCAGATGTTGGACTGTACTTTCTATAATGATTGATATTAGCCATGCTGACTAAGGCCAATGAAAGAGTGCTGGAACGCTACGGAGGTGTCCTGTTTTGCTCCACAAGAGTGCTGTGAATACAGTGGAGACTTATGATACCTTTGTGTTTATTATATGCACCAGTTTCCAAGAGGGAATTCCTAACACGAGGTATCCTAGTGTTAAATCAATATAATTTTAAAGCCCCCACACAAATATCTCATTCAGATTCTGCTTTTGTATAACTTGCGGACTCTGTGCAATCCAAATATAACTGGTTGATTTTTTTTTTTAAAAATTGAATCTGTATTTGAGTAGGGCTACCAATGAGGGAAACAAATGATGGTCCATTTATTTATTAATGGTATTTCTATTTTACCAGCCTTCCCAAGGACACATGCTGATTTACAACATTATCCTGTGAGCACGTGTACATTTTTTTCAAAAATATGATGAAACATTGAATTAATTGAATATTAATTCAATTAATATTAATTGGATATTTATTATATAGATAAGATGGGTAGACATACAAGTCTTTTAACAAATAACAAAAATGATCATAGTCTTATAAAATATTGAAAGGTATCTTAAATGACCAACATCTTAACCATTAAAAACTCTCGTTGCCTTTCTGAATGCTAGGAGATAGGATGAGATATAATCTTATGAGAGCGTGTTCCAAAGATTTGGTGTCACAACCAAAAAACATTGATATCTAGCTTTCTTCTGAATCCTTTACAGGGCAGGAACTTTTAGCATACCTGCATGGGAGATGTGGATGATATGCCAAACCCTATAGGGCTTTATAGGTTAAAAGCAGCACTTTGAATGGTATCCTATAGCCTGTTTTAACCAATCTAGAGCATGCAACACTGTGGTAATTTGTGAAGATTAGCTCTTACTTTTTTTACACCATCTTGTACCATCTGCAGCTTCTGGGCTGTCTTCAAATAATAATTTAAAAATTTAAACAAAGAGACAAAGGGAGAGAATGCAAAATTATGTCTTTGATAGTTATCTCTGCAGGACATTACTTTCATTGTACAATAAAATTGTGGTAAAATTATATGAAAATATTTCCACTGGCAGCAATTTACTAAACATCAAACTCATTTCTATATTCATAATACAATATTTCTTTTAATTCTACATGCCTATGAAACAAATCTTATCACGCTTTTAGTCCCTTATGGGGTGCATTAGGTATAATACCAGATTTAAAAATAAGAATTTAGCATTCATATCCTACTTACTGATATTACTAACTAGTGCTGGCATACTGTGACACAGAAGAAAACAATAAAGAATTAAAAAGTAGAGAGATGACAGCCAATTAGTGTACTGTAATTGCTTCTTATTACAATCTGTACCAAGATATAATATAATGCATATGCTGTATGCAATGATAGACAATGAAACATTTGCATAAGATGAAGAAAAATGAATAGGTATAGAAAATAATGTTGTGTCACCTTACTTTTCTATAATATAAGCTGTAACATAAATAAATTAATATGGTATTTCCTCCCCCCCCCTGCATATGTTTGGGTTATTTATTTACACTTGAATATGGAAAATATTGTGAAAACACAAACACACTCACACACTGTGCAAGGTAAGCTTATTAGGCATTCTCAGGGGCTATAATTGATGATACATAATTATCCTGGATTTGGTATGCCAATCTAGCATCTGAAAATATTTGTCTTGACAGGCTTCTAAATTGATAGTCAAATCTACTGCTACATCTTTGTCTAGTTATCAGCAGAGTGTTCAAAGTTACATTGATAGATGCCAGTTTTTTGTACATGGATTCATTTGCACAGGGAGTAACCTGTGCATAAGTAGCAGAAAAGCATTACTGCCAGATGAAGAACAAATCCTGTTGGTGGATGAATGGACAACGTGCCTCTGATGGAATAACTAATACTATTAAGTCTTGTAATGATTAATCAGGTTTGGCAACTGAGTTTATTGTAGTATCTAATCTTTCTAAATTTGTTTCTCTGTTAAATAACCAGTCAATGCAAATTAATGTTTCTACATAATTCAAATTATCACCTACTCATTGGAAACAAGATGGACTGGATAACTCAACAAAAATTGGTTGTAGTATAGATTACCACTATGCCGTCTTATATTCCCTTCCACTTCAAAGGTAGCACTCTATTTTGGGTTTGTTGATTGTGCTTTTATTAATATTGTAGTGTAAAATGAAGATTTCAGACAAAGCAGAAAACCAGGGTGTGCATGCTATTACGGTATCCAACCTGTCTATGGTTAAAATAACCTTCTTTTCCCTTGCAGTATAATCTTACACATACTTTCTAAGAAGAAAGTCCCACTGGTTTCAGAGTGGCTGATTCCTAAATAACTGTGAATAGGACTGCAACTTCAGTTCAAAATAGGATTTATTGAGATAAAAAAAACAATCTCAAGAAATCTCATTTGTTAACACCAGAGTGTTATTCTGGTCTGGACCCTTTCTGACTAGCAAACATTACATTGTCTTCGATGTAATGTGGAAAGTGCATTTTAAACTGCCACCTCCCTCTCTCAGTAAGGTGTTACACGCTAAGAATATTATAAAAATGTTGCCAAAATAGTGTTTCTTTAGTTCTATTCTAAACCACACTTGATATATAGCAAGTATTTCCAGATGATCTTTTGTTGTGCTTTTTGTCACCACATTCAGAAAATTTTATAGGTCTAAGCTATGGGGGTAATCACCTTGAAGAATTCGTGATATTGATACATTTGCATATGTTTAAATAAAATATACTATTTCAGTCTTTGCTGGCATTTTGAAATTTCTCAAATAGCTCATACAAAAGCATAGGAAAAATGTGTATTCCTTCATTTTTTATCTTTCTGTTAAGGGCAAATCCACTCCTTGCAATAATAAGAAGCCGTATTTTTGCTCAACTACAATCAGCATTTATTTAATTAACATTTGAAAGCACATAAGCGTTATTTTCAAAGCACAAATATTAATTTGGTTAAGGATTTATGTCATGCCAATCTCTTAAGGTGTCGGGAAGAAGAATTTTTTCACAAAGGGTGAGGAATACAAGACTGTACTGTAATCATGCAGTTTTTACTTTCTCTGTTCTGTATAGTTAAGAAGCATGTCTTGCATCTGTGCTACAACAGAGGATAACCACTATTCTGTATTTAGTATATACTAAGAAATTCTGCCTTAACAGTTATGACGGTGATGAAATGGTTGGCAATGTTTGTAGACTTATTTTAGCATCCTAGAGGAATGTTGTTGGCAGAAATATATCTTGATGCTTTTGGCTGAGCTTTGTACAAGAGTGACAAACAGAAAACAAGGACAGGTCACCTATCATGTGAAGAGTTAATCAGCGAAAGGAATTTAATCAAGTAGAACTTTTTTTTTTTTAAAAAAAGCTTGCATTACAAGTTGCAGCAACCCAAACCTAACTATGGTAACTATAACTAACTTTCTTTGTTTATACAGCTTGATTAATCTAGCCCACTAGTACTAGCAGTTGCATTAATGTAACACGCTAAGCTTATGTTAGGTGCGGGGGACTTGGAAAGAGACACTGGTTGTAATATTGATAGAAGAATGTATTGTAAGTATTAGAAAGACAGAGGAGTTGACATATTATATGGTGGTCAGAAATTTTTGTACAAAAATTGTATATATAAATTTGCATATGTTATTTTGTTTTTACTTCTGTTTTATGGCAATTGGAATCCCATGCCCAATTACACTGTATTCTCTCTCTCTCTCTCTCTCTCTCTCTCTCTCTCTCGTCTTGGTGTAAGTCTTGGTGTAATCGGGTCTTTTCCCGTGTACGCTTGAGGGTATCAAGGCAACGTTTTGACGAAGTCACATTCGTCATCCTCAGGCAGATACAAGTTGCTACAGCTTCTTGTTCCTAAGAGTAACTCTTACTCTTCCTAAGAGTAACTCTTACTCTTATTCTAGGAACAAGAAGCTGTAGCAACTTGTATCTGCCTGAGGATGATGAATGTGACTTTGTCGAAATGTTGCCTTGATACTCTCAAGCCTACACGGGAAAAGACCCGATTACATCAAGACTTTCATACCTACACCCATGAAAATCTACGAAAACATATATAAACAATAAAATATATATTTTAAAAAAGCTTATGTTAAAAGTTACTTTTTCTGTGGCTTAGTGTAGTGTTTAAATTCTGTCCATCTGGTTACTTGATAGGTTCATGTATTACTATACTGAAATTTAGAAAATAGGTTATTGTGAATGTCCAGGAGGTTCTGGAAAAATAGGCAGTAAGAAATGTCTATGGAAATTCTAGGTCATCCAGGTCAGAGTTGAAGAGCTGAAGAATCTTCTTGGATGAGAAGCGAAATGTCTTCAAAGAAAAACAAGAAAGTCCAGTTGCCAGGCAGTGAGAAAGAGTACAGAAAGGTTTAGTGGGCAACTTCTTGACAAAAATGATAAGGGTAAGAATTCTGGAATTCTCTCTAATCTCTTTACAAGCACTAGCTATGGGACATATGTGTATTTTTTTCCTGCATGGTGAGGTAACATGTTTGTCATGGTGCATGTGTTTTCATTCTGCTTTGGATTACTTGGGCACAAGGGAAGGGGAGACACAAGGGAAAGATAAAAGCCAGCATCATTCTCAGTTCTGCCCAGCAATCTGTCCCAGGAAGGAACCAAATTTTATCAAGTTCTATTTTCTGAGAGTTATCCTTCAAATTGACAACAGACAGAGTAGTAAATCCTCTTTACATAATTTCTTTCTAGCAACTAGAGAGTTGGAAACAACAAAAAGGAGAAAATCAAATATCTATCTACCTGAATATTTACACACATGCATAAAGCGGAATTTGTGCTCATTAAGTTCTAAATGGCAATTTATAATTAAGCTGTTTCTTAGAATATGTGTTGAGGAATAACTAGGAAAAATTTGATTTTTGCTTAGAGAGTTCCTTTTCTCTCTCATTGCCACCCTGTTTTTTAAAAAATGTTTTATTACAAAGACAACAGAAAACTTTCAATGATTGATTTTCTTCATTATTATTATTATGACTGGTTACACAGTCAGCTGGATTTGGACATGGGATAGACAGAAATAGATTTTTGATGTTGTTAAAGGTATTGTCGCAGGATGTAAGCTGTTCCTAGCAAGGCTGCCTTTTGCAATTGACAGATGGTGGTTTTGTCAATGCTGATGGTGTTCAAGAGGTGCTCTGGTTGTTTTGTGATTGCACCCAAGGCTCCTATTATTATTGGTACTTTTGCTTTCTTTCACTACAGTTGTTCTATTTCTTTTTACTGTTTTATTATCTTCTCCAGTTCGTTCTCTTCTCTTCTGTTGTCTCCATATACTGCACATCCACTATCCAGATATTTTTTTTTGGTCTTTCTATCAACATGTGTTAAGCCTGGGATGTTATGTGGCAGGTGCTTGATTGTTTGAATTTTAAAGTCCCACGTCTCTTACTCATTTTCTGTTACTTTCTCTATTTTATTTGTTTGCCTGCAAGTTCTTGCTTGCAGGCAAATGGTATTTCTTGCAGATTTTCTAATTCACCATTATTGCCACTTTACCATGCCATTGTTTGTAGTCACTCTGTGTGATCCTCTTGAAGCAGCTAACCAGGTGATCCACTGTTTCTTCAGCTTTTTTTCAGAGGTGACACTTGTTGCCTGTTACTGCCTTCTCAGTTCTGGCTTCGTATGCATTTGTTCTTCGTATGCATTTGGTCTTGTGCAGACAGAATTAGCCCCTCTGTTTCCTGCTCTTAGTCATTGGCAGGTCTTGTTGCTATCTTTTTTGCCTGCTATTTTTTCTTTAATGTAGTGGCCATATTCTGGTTTTCATTTCTTCATTTCTTTTTTATAGGCCAGTTTGATCCCTTCAGTACTCAGTAAAGGCATGATTCATTGTCATTTTCCCCCCCTGGTCTTCCTATCAAGGGATTTTAGTTCTGACCGAGTCTAGTCCACTATTCCAGCTGTGTATTTAGTAACTGGAATTATCCAGGTGTCAATTGCCTTGATGGTATCTCCTCCACTGAGTTTGGATTTTTAGATCTTCTTCACTCTATTGATGTATTCACTTCTAACCTTTTTCTTGACTTCAGTGTGCCTGATGTTATCAGCTTGAAGATTCCCAGGCACTTGTAGTTATTATCCTTATCCAGACTGTTGATGTTATTTCTATAGGGCATTTTGATTCCTTCAGTTTCACTATTTTCCCAGTTTGAAGGTGAGCATGGCACATTTGTCCAGTGCAAACTCCATTGCAGTATCTTGGCAGTATACATGGACAGTGTTGAGCACCAATTCTATTTCAGATGATGCTTTTCCATGCAGCTTCAGATCGTCCAATCTAAAAGACGTGGATAGCCTGAGAGATGTTTTTGATGTTTGAAAGCCATGTATGATTTATTCAGCATTGTTGATAAGGGAATCAGTGCAATGACAAACAGCAGTGGTGATAGCGAGTGTTCTTGAAAGATTCTTTTCTTGATATTTATTATTGCCGCCTCAAGTTCCCCAGATGGGTGAAGAGAGGCGGGATATAAATTGAATAAAATAATAATAAATAATAATAAGATTTTATTATTATTACAGTATTAAATGCTTTATTTGGGTAATGAATTTTGAAAACGCAGAATTAAACCAATCCAGAAGATTCAGTTTTTGTTAAATTTATATCTCATATTTCCTTCAGGATCTTAAGGCACTTTTTGTAACACTCTGTTCTCTAATTCTTTTCAACAGTGACAATCTGTGAGGTAGGCTGGAGGCAGAAACAATGACTGGTTAAAATCAACCAGTAAACTTCCATGCCTGTCTCTGCTCCTGGTCATTAACCCTGATATAGTACTGGGCTGGACTAAAAACTAGAAAATAATTCAGTTTAACATCCAGAGTGTGTATTTGTGGAATCTTTAAAGAAAGAATCAGGGCTGTTATTAAAGTCGCTTATAGACAGATTATGTTGCAATTATTAGTTAAATGAAGTTATACACATAAAATTACACAGTTAATATAAGAATAGATAAAGCCAATTCTTCTGACAGTACTTAACATTAAAACTGAATGACGTGTTACCAAATGACAACTTGGTTCATTTATTCACCAAGGAAATTATACAGGAAAGTCAACATAATGAAAGGGAGATTTGTAACACTGAAATATTCTGATTAGATGGTATAAATCTTTCATCTAATAAAACCTGTCTTATTTGCTTAGCCCCTAAATGAAATAGCAAAGAAATTGAGGATACCTAGTCTAGGAACATCAAGGAAATAGAAGAAACAAAGTTATATTGGACAACTGTTTTGCTGAAAAATGTATGTATTCTGTAATTATGAGAATTATACTGGGATAATTTAGGTTCATAATTTACCCATCAGACTATTTCTGAGAATAAACACGAAGAAGAGCTAATCAAGGAGCAGTTTTATGACATTTTATACTATTATATTTTCTATTCACCACAGTTTAGGTAACTACACTAGGCAGGAACTCCAGAGCAATCCAGCTATCGAATTCCACTTAATTGAATCCCTTTACAGTAACGCAATGCATGATGGCAGAGGAAACATGGAGAAACAATTATATATGTAAATAAGTTTGGGGTTTGGCATTAGCCAAGACACACTAGGAGAAGTGGCGTGGCCATTATCATCCATGCGTTTTTGAAGACCTTCATTGGCTATGTTGAGTTGATAATGGGATGTTGGAAACTCTGGTTGAAGATGGGGTGTAGGGAACAGTTTGACTTGTAGCTGGTATACTGCCCACTGCTGCTGCGAAGAATTGTCCCTGCCTGTGCTGCTGGATTCCATTTTTGATCTCTTAGTGTGCTTAGGGTTCCTTCAATTAAATAATGTTATTTATTGGGAGCAGGGGTGGGTTCCTACTAGTCTAACAACCGGTTCGCTTGCTGCAGGAATTTTTGGTGCGTGCAGCATGTGTCTAACCCAGAGCAATCTGGGGCTGAAAAACAGCTGATTTAGCTACCAGTACGGCCGAACCGGTAGCTAAATTTTCCGCCCAAAAGTGGCTAAATCAGCTGTTTTTCAGGCCTGAAAAACAACTGATTTAATTAGCTACCAGTTTGCCGAACTGGTAGCTTAATTTTGACAACTGGTTTGTAGAACTGGTAATTTTTTAACAACCGGTTCAGCCGAAGTGGGCCGAACCAGTTGAAACCCACCACTGATTGGGATCTAGAAAGACCTAGTTGTTTCTTCCAAATGTTGGGCGAGGCTGGGTGGAGCCCCTTGTTGGATGTGTTTTTGTCTGTGTTTTTGTATTAAGTGAATGGACTTGTTTCCTTAACTCGTTTTGTTTTATGTTGCATTTTTCCAGTTTATTGGATTGTGACCCATCTAGAGTTGGTTTGGAGTTTGGTAGGACCTAAGCTGAATGAAATGAAATGAATGAATGAATCAATAATAAATCTTATGAATGAGCTGCAGCTCTTCTGAACTGTGATTCATCTTTAAGTAATGAAGTATAACAATTAAAGTACATGCCCGGAAACCAGCAACTGTGAGTTCTAGGCCTGCCTTAGGCCTGAAATCTAGCTGGGTGACTTTGTGCTGGTCATTTACTCTCACAGGGTTGTTGTTGTGAGGCAGGACTGTTGTGAGGCAGGAATCTCATGTATCTTTGTCATTTTGAATTACAGATAAAAATGTGAGATAAAAAAATAGTAATGATAATAATGACCAGATTGTACTACATTTTGCCTTTCTTTGTTTAAAATGCTGGTTACAAAATACCCAGTCATCAGAGTGACTAGAGTCACTATATGACATGGATATCTATACAAATGTGATTAAATAAGTAAATAAGTAAATAAATACATACATAAATACATAAATAAATAAAGGAATGGATCAACCTGGGTGTCCTTCTGAGCCAGCCCCATAGGCTGGGAATTGAGGGTACTGTTTTTACAGTGATTCCTTTCTAGTTTTACAGGATCAGTACCAGTCGATGTTGGTTGGTAAGGGTCCAGTAGATCCCTCACTTGTGGGGTGCCACAGGGTTCTATTCTCTCTCCCCTCCTTTTCAACATCTATATAAATCAGTGGGATGAGCTCATTTAGTGTTTTGAAGTTTAGTGTGCTCTTTCAATTGCGTACCAACCAAGTGAGGCTATTGAGGTTCTGTCTCAGTGCATGGGGACTGTACAGGTTTGGATAGGGAAGAACTTTCTCAGATTCAATTTGACCGAGCTGTGGGTATTTAGTCTACCCAGATCTGTGGATATTCCAGTGTTGATCTTGAATGGAGTTGCACTTCCCCCATTCAAGGATGATGTGCAATTTGCAGGTCTTCCTGGACTCAAAGCTGTTGCTCAATTAGTAGGTAGTAGCTGTGGCCAGGAAGGCCTTTGCCAGCTTCATCTGGTTGTACCAATTGTGCCTTTCTTAGATTGGGGGAGGGCTTCAAAAAGTCACTCATCTCCTGGTCACTTCATGATTTGAAGGGCAATGTGCTCTACTTAAGGTTGCCCTTGAAGATCAGCTAGCATTTTCAGCTGGCCCAAAGTATAGTGGTGCAGACAGCGATGGGCATGTTTTGATATGCTAATGTAGCACCTCTGCTTCATGAGCTGTATTGGTTGCCAGTTTTCTTTTGGGTGGTTATTTGAAAGACTGTCTCTGATAGTTTCTGCCTAATTTGATCTGGCAAGATTGACATGCTCCAGGTTCCACTGTTTAACAATGCCAACTATTGAGACCTCTTCTCTGTAGCAGCGTCTGCCCTTTCTCTTATGCTGTTTTTATGTTTCTATATGTTTTTAAATTAACTGTACAGTTGTAAACTGCTCAGAGTTGATGGGAATCCTGCAGCATCTAAATATAATAATAAGTATTAATGTGATGTTACTGAAGTTCAGGAACATTATACATACTATACGTATACATATACATATACATGCATACACACACACACACGCACACACACACACAATATACAGAGTACATACAAGTGTTGGAAGAAATATCCTTCTGGGTTCAGTTCCACGTGGGAAAAAAGACACTGGAATCACGGAGGTTGCTTGGAAAGAAGGTTTATTGATGAACAGGATCACATGCCTTGGAGCTCTTGGGCGAAAAAAAGGGAAGAGATGCTGAGAGTCCCTCGGTTTTATACCCTCTCTGGTTTTGAATTTCCTGGGGCACAGGAAGAGTATCCTGATTGGTTGCTGTCAGAGGTCATAGCTAGCTTTGTAGGTTGTCTGTGTGCTAAGCTTGGTTGAAACTTGGTGCAGTGAAGAGCAGTTGAATGGCTCTGCCTGAAGGAGGTAGATCTTTGTTATGTAGAATAGACTGGCCCAGGCCTTAATGGCCCATTCACAAAGGTGGGGTGGGTGGGTTGAGTTTCTGCCTCTGAGTTTCTACTTCTTTTTAGGGGAAATATTCTGCCTTTTTAGTGTATCCCAAAACATTTCACTTCTCTGGGAGAGGGGTGGGTTTTAACTTCCAACCTTAGCTCCCTAAACTATGCATCACCCAACGAACTTCACCGTAAAGGTCTCTTCAGAACCTCAGTCAAACCCTTTTGCCCGCAATCTCTCGTTTTGAGCTTCTGCAACTGGAGACACTGCAGCTTAAACCAGGGACCTTGATCCAGGCAAAGCTTCATTCTTTGAAGCGCTGTCTAAACATCTCTTCTTTTTTTTCTCCACTCTCCATATCACAAAATTTCTATTTTCAACTTCAGTCTAGAAGGTCTATGGAGATTCTCAGTCATCCAGGTTCTAGCTGTCTCAAATCTAGAAGCTCTGCAGGACAAAAGATCCCCCCCGTTTCTGCCTATATGTGGTGGGATGCAACTCCCAGAATTCCCAGCCCACCTAGCTGGGTGTCACAGGCCAACAACTTTGAAGGGTCCCCAAGGTTGGGAAGCTGGGCTGTGAAATATATTTTTCCCTTGGGAAAAAACTAAGCTACTTAGAAGTTTAAACATGGAAAGCCAAGTAGGACCCTAATCTGCGTGCCTTTCTTATGTCCTTCTTCCAGATGAGGATGTCCTGGACACATGGTTCTCCTCTGGTTTGTTCCCTTTCTCCATCTTCGGGTGGCCCAATTCGGTAAGTGAACGTGAAGTGAAGACGCAGGCATGCATGCATGTCTTTGCTCTTCAAACCTTGCTCACCCTTTCCCTTTTGTTCTTTCAAGGGTGAAGATCTTCAGGTTTTCTACCCTGGAACCCTCTTGGAGACCGGACATGACATTCTGTTCTTCTGGGTGGCCCGTATGGTTATGTTGGGCCTCACCCTTACAGGAAAGCTGCCCTTCAGAGAGGTGAGAAACGGACCTCTGTTCCTGCCACTTCTCCATCCTCCCTTCCAGCTGTGGCCAAATTAGGGAAGCCTTAATTGCAAGAAAGCCAATTTCACCCCAAAATAGAATGGGATCAGGGGTGGGCTGCTACAGGTCCGCATGGGTTCGGGAGATCCTCTAGCTAAGAGTCTGCCCAGTTCGGCGAACCTATAAATCCCACCCCTGGCTGGCCCCGCCCACCGTGCCCCTCCCAGGAGTCCCCACACGGCCACAGGGCCCACATCAAGGCTCGGGGAGGGCGAAAAATGGAAGGCTCCGGAAGGCCGGAAATGGGGCCGTGTCTGGTTTCCAGAGGCTGTTTTCGCTGGGGAAGCCGTTTCCGGAAAGCCTCTGGAGGCTGGGGTGGGCGAAAATGCCCCCTCCCCGCCATGATGCAGGAGGCCGACTAGGCCATGCCCACCCAGCAACCAGGCAGAGAACCGGTTGCTAAAATTTTTGGAGCCCACCCCTGAATGGGATGTCCGGTTTAAATCACAAGGGGCTAGTCCTCCTTGAGGCAACACAAAAACCTTGGGTCAACTGAAGCTCAGAAACCTACAGGATGAGTCTCGTGACATTCTGGAGTTGAACTTGGTGGGCTGTGGTGCTGTCCTGATGCATGTAACACATCACAGAGAAATGTGTAGTTGTTGT
The DNA here is from genome assembly GCA_027560395.1 of Boaedon fuliginosus. NCBI lineage: Eukaryota > Metazoa > Chordata > Lepidosauria > Squamata > Lamprophiidae > Boaedon > Boaedon fuliginosus. The sequence goes on from JANHGC010008381.1 coordinate 36,575, forward strand.
TCATAAATGGTCATGCTTCACCCCCTGTGTTTGGAGCTACGGCTTGAAAAATCGAGGGCCGAACCTCTGGAATTGGTTTCCAAACTGAATTGCCCCGTTTCCAGCCCACCTCAACATTTATAACCATTTTCCGTGCTTCCTCTCCAGGTTTACCTTCATGCTGTCATTCGGGATGCCCACGGCCGGAAGATGAGCAAGTCACTGGGAAACGTCATAGATCCCTTGGATGTGATCACCGGCATTACTCTGGAGGTGACCCGTCGTTTGTGGCTGTCAGGAGATGGCGCTGCGAGATGGTTTAGATCCCTGTTGCATTTGTAGCTCAGAGTTGAAACGAGGGGCCCTTGGTGCTCCCGGAGCTTGGCTGTTTTTTTGCAGACGTTTCATTACCCAATTCGGTAACATCATCAGTGCGCTGATGAAGTTATCTAGTTTGGGTAATGAAACATCTGCAAGAAAACAGCCAAGCTCAGAGAGCACCAAGGGCCCCCCTCAATTCCTCTTGGGGTGGGCAGTCAGGAGACCTAGCTTTGCCCTGAGAATCGGAAACTTGGTTCTTTTATTTTCTTTTCAGATCAGTTGGGAACATATGAATGGTTGCAAAGAGGAAGCTTGGGCTGGGGTGAAGGCAGCAGTAGTCAGATGTGGTGAACAGCCAGACGTGTGTTTCAACTTTTCAACCCCGGTTGTTGTGGCTGCTGTCTCAGTTGCTGCAAGGGATGGCGTGGGATGTGGCCGCCTTTAGCTTTGTCACAGTTCAGTATGACAGACATGGGTAGGTTCCTTGAGACTATTTGTGTTTGACTTCCAAAGGCTGCATGGAATGTGGGCAGGGGTATCCTGACATTACTAGGGAAACAACTAGGTTCAGGTGGTTGTTGTTGTTCTCCTGCTCCTCCTCCACTTCCTCCTCTTTTCTCCTCCTCCTTCTCTTCCTCTTCTTTTCTTCTTCTCCTCTTCCTTCTCTTCCTCTTTTCTTCTCTTCCTTCTTTTCTTCTCCTTTTATTTATCTTCCTCTTCTTTCCTTCTTTTCCTTCTCCTCTTCCTCCTTCTCCTCTTTGTCATTTCTCCTCCTCCTTCTCTTCCTCTTCCTCTTTTCTCCTCCTTCTCTTCCTCCTTTTCTTCTTCTCCTTTTATTTATCATCCTCTTCTCCACCTCCTCCTCCTTCTCCTCTTCCTCTTCTTTTCTCCTCTTCCTCCTCTTTCTTCTTTTCTTCTTCTTTTATTTATCTTCCTCTTCTTTTCTTCTCCTCCTCCTCCTCTTCCTCTTCTTTTCTTCTCCTTCTCCTTCACTTCCTCATCTTCTTTTCTTTCCCTTCCTCTTCTTTTCTTCTCCTCCTCCTCCTCCTGATTGGAGAAAGATTGCAAATGAGGTTTCTTTTAACATAGCCTTATACATCTTATAAAAGATGTATAAAAGATGTATAAAGCTATACCATACACCACCATTTTTCCCTCTGTCTCTGTAGGGTCTACATGCTCAGTTATTAGACAGCAATTTGGACCCACTTGAGCTGGAGCGAGCTAAAAAGGGGCAGGTATATATTTTTCTATTCTCTTTAACCTTTGCTTCATGTCGATAGGCCTCAAACAGACGTTCTTTCATTGTATTGGGGGGTGGCAGAGGATGGTGTCTCTCTGAATGTATTCCCCCTTTTCTTCAGTAGCTTTAGGTTTCAATAGCATTCATATGTCACACTCATCCAGAATATATTATTTGCATTTGTACATCTTGGCTGGAGGTGCACTGCATTTCCTGTTTTGGATTTGACGCGTTGAATGTAAGGGTTGTACGAGTACTCCTTGACTTACAACCATTCATTTAGTGACCGTTCAAAGTGACAACAGCACTGAAAACAGTGACATATGACCATTTTTCACATTTACAACCATGGCAGCATCCCCACGGTCATGTGATCAAAATTTGGATGCTTGTTAGTTGGCTCATATTTAGGACGGTTGTGTCTCCGGGATCGTGTGATCACCTTTGGTGACCTTCTGATAAAGAAAGTCAATGGGGAAGCCAGATTCACTTCACAACCGTGTTACTAACATCATAGCTGGGGTGACTCACTTAACAACGGTGGCAAGAAAGGTCGTAAAAGGAGTCACAAAATTCACTTAACTGTCTGGTTGAGCAATGAAAAGGTTGGGCTGTCGAAAGTCGACGACCGCCTGTATACATTTTTTTCGAGAGAAGGCTTTGAAACTGAAGCAAAAAAACTTAACAAGATCAAATGTGTATCTTGGTACTTGCTTTTCAGAAATCAGATTACCCCAGTGGGATCCCAGAATGCGGGACAGATGCCCTACGGTTTGCTCTGTGTGCTTATACAACTCAAGGTACATTTCTGGCCTCCCCTTGAGTGCCTGGCTCAATGTTGTGACGGAATTCTTAACCTGGCTTTCATGTTGGCTTCTCTCCTAATGTCCCCCTTTTGCTTTTCCCTCTTCAGGGCGGGATATAAACCTGGATGTGAACCGGATTCTGGGCTACCGGTATTTCTGCAACAAACTCTGGAACGCCACCAGATTTGCCATCCGTGGTCTTGGGGAGGGATTCCAACCACCCCGCAGCCCAGAGGTAAGCCTGTTCTTCTAGATTCCCCTTTCTGTTTTTGTAGAAGAGCAGGTGATGCCTGAATGGGCAGAGTTAAACATGTCATCAGCTCAGAATCCTTACGTTGCCACAAACAATTCAAGTCCAGCCACCCTTGAATTCCAATGACCCTTATCTAGTGCCAATTCATATTTGAACTCAGTTGACGAGATTCTGATCTATAGGGTGGAGCGATAAATATGGATAGTCCTTGACTTACCGCTATTCGTTTAGCAACCATTCAAAGTTACGACGGCACTGAAAAAAAGTGACATATGTCCGGTCTTCGCACTTAAAGCCATTGCAGCATCCCTACAACCTGTCTGTGTGTGTGTGTAATTTTGCAGCACCTCTTGACTAGCACACAAGTAAAGAATTAGGCAGGATTGATTTAAAGAAAAAACTTCTTTATATACAATATAATATATATACAATACCCATACAGCAGGAGCAACCAGAATGCAAAGTCAGGAGCACAGGAAAAACACAGAAGCAATATTCACAGAAGCAAGATAATAT
>JANHGC010008382.1:0-14098 GCA_027560395.1 Boaedon fuliginosus
GGGGGGGGGGGCGGGCGGGAGGGGCGACACGGACCTCCCCCATGAAGGTCCAAGGGCCTGGGGAGGGGGCAGCCCAGAAGCAGCCCCTCCTCAGAGCAACATGGACCGAGGAAGGCCTGCGGGGGGTCCTTCAGCATTCTTTTGAAGAGTCACTTCAGCCCTGCTGGGTCTCTGCAGATTTAGAGATCTTCTCAGAAAGGGACCATTTGTTTCGAAAAGCTTCTCCTACGGCATGGGACCAGCTGGGAAGAGGAGCCCCCTTGCAGAACGCGCAGCTTGCACTGCTTGGAAGCCGGCCACGGAAATTGGAGTCCCGAGGCCGCAGCGGCAGCCCGTATTTGGGCAAGAGGACCCCAGTTTGCAATGGCTTCACACACACACGCACACACAGCCAGGCCTGCTGCTGCTGTTCGAACGGGACCTGCAGTGGGGAGCCACCGGCTGCTGCTGCTGCTGCTGCTGCAGGGGGGTGGGGGGGGGAGGGCCTCAGCCGAAGCACCTTCCCTGGCTCGTCAGATGTGCAGCCGCTTCCTTGTGAGTCAGCAACCTGTGAGGAATACACCACCCCCACACCAGTGCGCCACATGCAAGGTGGAATGACAGCCTGCCAACCTTCCCATGGCAACCAGGCGCGTGTGCACACACAAACACACACACACTTTCCTGGCCCACAAAGGTTGCAGCAAGAGTGCTGCTGTTCTAACAAGCAAACCGTAACTGGCAGGTTTATTTATTTATTTATTTATTTATTTGGATTTATACCCCGCCTCATTTCCCCGGTCAAGGTTGCAAGCGGTGCGAGGCCCCCTGCCAGAGGCAAAGGAGCTCCCACAAGGGCAAGCTGTCTCGGCAGTCTGGAAGAAGGGGGGCTAATGCAGGGAGGGGGGCAGGGGAAGACGGGGGAGACCCCCCCACCTCTAAGAGGAAGGGAGGGAGGATCCCCTTCCTGCCTACCTGCCCCCACAGGGCCTCTACAAGAGATCTTCCAAGATTCCAGGCAAGATTTCAGGCTATCCATGTGGGACCGTGGAAACCGCTGGCGGTGAGGTCACCGCAAATCTCACAAGATGCCATCCCACGGTTATAAATACCGTGATTTTTTTTTAACCTCTGGAGCTTGACAAAACCTTCCTCCTCCCTATACGAAGCCTGTACCTAGGCCCTTCTTTCTCCTCCTCCTTTCTCCTCCTCCTTCCTTCCCTCCCTGGTACCCCAGGACTGGTCTCAATCTCTAGTCCTGTCTTAACCCAATGTGCAGCCCTAACTGGGAAATGGGAAGAGGAGCAACACTTCCCACCTCCCAGTTAAGGCTGCCTATTGGGATAAGACAGGGCTGAATGCTGCTTGAGTGGCATCCTTTTTCACACACTTAAAGGGCTCTACAGAACTGCATCCCCCCCCCAAAGAAACTGGCATTATAAAAGAAATAGCCCAGCCAATGCAATGCAGAATTAGGGTTGAAATCTAAATCCGACTGGGAGTTACTGGCTTGCAGGTTAGCATCCTTCCACTGGCCTTCCAAGGAATCGGTTTGTGATTTTACTGCCTTCAGCTTCTTATTTTGCCTATTAGGAAGCTCTCCGGAAGCCTTTGGCAAAATCAGTGCTGCTCTGCTCTCAATCTGCCCAGTTCTGCTCTTTAGTTCTAGCCCAGAGATATTTAGGAGTCTTAGATTTTGTACTAGATATTGTACTAGATATTGAGCTCAGCAGCTCTAAGATGTCATGTAATTTTACCATGCCATACTTAAAAAGCTGACCTACTGTTGAGGAAAAGCATCTACTAAGGACAAAGGAAGTCCAGTGGGCTAGAAATAAAGGCAATTCTAGCTGCATGGTGAGAAAGCATTAAGAAACAACCCTGGCTCTCTTCCACCTTGGCCAAATCTCACTGGAAGCCCCTGCCGTTCTGCCACCACCATGCATAGACACGCAATCTAAGAAGACTCATGAACTAGATCATGTTCACAAGAGTTTGATGGGAAAAGGTGGAAAGAGAAACTTAATCAATTCGGCAGGTAGAGACAGGAATTATTTACTCTGCATTTGCTCCAAATCAGTCTTTCTCAGCCACTTTAAGACTCCCAGAATTCCCTAGCCAGCATAGCGGGGAGTTGAAGTCCACAATTCTTAAAGTTGCCACAATTGAGAAGTGCTACTCTACCTAATAGAAACTGACAGAGCTGAATGACAGAAAAAGGGAAGAATCTGAATTAAAAGAACTTCCTGACATGCAAACTAATCAGCTGTGGAGGAAGCTGCCTTTGAATGTGTTAGAAGCTTCCATGAAGATTTCGTGGGGATGCAGAGTCATCACCCATCCAGAAGCTGCAGAGTGGATTTCGTGCCTCAGAGGCTGGGGACTGGCTGACTTTTGGATCCCCACTTGCTTGGCCAGATAGCCAAGGCAACGTCCCTCTGGATCTCGGCTGAAAGCTTTGACCCTCTCGGTTCAACACCCGCCAAATTGAAAGTCCGACCAAAGTGGTTGTTGATGCTCCCAGATGATGAAATCGTGAAAGAGGCCTACGAAGGTGGAGCGGGAGGCGAGTCTGTTGGGGGGGAGCTTTGAGTCACCCCAAAAGAGGCGAGAAGTTCCGAGAACAAAAGGCACCCACTGAAGAGGCATCAGCATGGAGGAAGCAAGGGTGCTTTGCCACAGAGAGAGGGGGAAAGTGGTCCCCGTGTCACCCAAATCCAGCTCATGGATATCACGAGACCCCGGGAAGACACGATCTCCAAGTGAGCTCTGGCTAAGCAAAAGCCAGGAATTACAATCTAGGTAATTTATTCGGATCCTTTCTATTCTATAGAGAGGTCTGTAAAGCATTGTGAAGCGGTATATAAGTCTAAATGCTATTGCTATGCTATGCTATTCTGCCTGTAACTGCACTTATCTCTACTTCCTCAATGTCCAGACGGCCAGGGGAGAAAACCTCTATTGGTGTTGGCAGCCTCTTTCTTCCATACATGGGGATAAGAACAGCTATGCGCACCCAAGGCACCACTTCCTGTCCCCTCCCATTAAGAAGCCAGGCGAGGTTGAGGAAGGACGGCCGGGGGGCTCAGGAATGACCTCAGACTCTCACATGCTTCTGAGTGAGGAACACCTCCATGTGCTTCCAGGTCAAAGGTCTGGTTTAAAAAACAAAGAAAATGAACTTTTGGAAGCTAGCAGAAAGTTACTTCTGCCTTGACACCGGGGGAGGAGGAAGGCGCCCTCCTCTCAACAACCCTCACGCCGGGTCCCCAAAGCCTTTGCAGCAGGAGACAGGGGTGGCCAGGAGACTAGCAACCTTCTCTCTTCTTCGGGTGCGGTGTATGACGAACAGTTGCAGGAACTGGGGACGTTAGTCTAATTAAGAGAAGAACTGGGCTGACATGAACAATTAATCACTGGAATGGCCTGCCTCCAGACGCTGGGTGTGCTTCATCACTGGAGGTTTTAAAGAAGAGATTGGACAGCCATTTGCCTTGAGCAGGGGGTTGGATCCAGGGTCCCTTCCAACTCTGATACGCTGCTCCTGTACTTGGATGTGGACCACTTAAGATGCGGGAATGGCTCCTCCTGGGTGGGAAAGGAGCTGCGTCCACTGCTCAGTCCGTTCCACGACTGCTCCTCTTCCAAATGTTCAAGCGATGAGGAGAGCGAACGAGGGGAAGCCAAACAGGAACAAACGTGAGAGGCAGAACCGCAGAGCTGGCCATCTTGTCAGCACTGTGGTTCCTCGCCTGTCAGGCTGTTGCTGCAGGCAGCCATCTTGAGGAAGAGTTACGGATCACAGGCTGCTCCCAGGAATGGCACCAATTCAACCAGGACAGTGTGGCTGAGGCCCCTGGATGCCATTCCCAGCACAGGACCAACACACGGGCCTAAAAAGGATCAAAACGCCATTTCAGTCTTTTCACCCGCTCTGGAGGAGGCATTTTGGACACGACTTTAGTCCACTCCAACTACCGCCAGGAATTGACTCACATGGGGGACGGAAAGCTGATGAACCTGGGTCCCCAACGCCAACCCCCTTGTTCCCCCAAAAGGCAAATTCTGCTGCTGGGGTCCACAGCCACCACCGGGACTCAAGAGTGGCCGCAGCCCTTCATGATGCTCACCGGGGTCATGGCCTGCTTGAAAGGCCGTATTTTTCCCACAGCCTCTTCCCTAGAATAAGCCCTGGCTCCGGGCCACCCAGGGCTGGGCCAAGCTCCCTGTGTGCAGAGGGGGAAAGCAAAATTTTCCCAGCAGGGACCAGCGATCTGCAGGCGAAGGCTCCGCTCACCTGCCTGTCTAGCAAAGGCCAGCCTTTCTGAGAAAATCTGCCAAGGAGCTGAGCACAGCCTTCGTAACAGACCCACCATCTGTCATCACAATAACTCTTGACTGTCTCACGCTTGTGAAGGACGGGGCAAAATTGTGTAGCCTCATTCCAGAAGTTAGAGAAGCGAGAAGGGGGTGAAATGGCATGGAGGAAGATTTCTGGGGGCCTCCAGGAAAACGGCCTGTTCAACAGAGGGCCAGCTGGCCTTAGGGAAGGCTTCCCCGGAGCCTTTAGGGAGAGGCTGCTGGGCCCCATTGCTTGCTTCTCTATTTCCTGGGGCTGCTGTGAGTGCAGGAGTCCAGAATTGGGTTGAGGATTGGCTGGATCAGCTCCAAGATGAAGGTCAGCCAACAAGATGGACCAGACCAAGAATCCACTCTAACTCCACAGGAAGGCTAAAACTATCTTTATTGAAGATAAGAGTTCTATAAGAACAGAACCTTGCAAGTCTACTTGGGCTGAACCCCCTCGCCCCCTTCTAATACTTCAATGAACTAGGGTGTGTCTCTTGCGGACTTTGGCGTGTGTCCCAGCCCTTGTCCGTTTGGTAATGGAGCTCCCACAGCTCTTATCAAGATCATCCTCCTTACTCCCTACAACTTCCAACCCTCACCATCTATGATTTCATGTGGGGCCAAAGCCCTATATGATTCACCAGTTTATTAAATCACCTTCCAACTTGCCAATGGCACAAAGGTTGGATCCACACATCCAACTCGAACAAATCACATTGTGACTGACTTGAGTGCTCTTCACAAACTGTCCCAGTGATAGGTTAGAAAGTAAGACCCTCACTCCACTCTCCTATAAAAAGGTCTTCTGAGGAAGCTGCCATTTCTTAAAACTTATTTCTCAGAAAGGAAGGAAATCTTTCCTCTGGGAAGCCCTGGCTGAGGGCAGCTGCAGGGCTGCGAAATTCCAATTGGGGGGGGGGATTGCCAGCAGGCCAGGGTCTCAGAGGGCTGAAGCCCCCTTCCAAACATCCAATATGGGGAACTGGGGGGCCCTATCCCTTGAGGAATTCGGTCCAGCTGGCAGATCTCCACCCACGGCCACACCACCGACTGCCACTGGCTCCGGTGACGTTCAGACGGGCACTGCCTTGGCCTCGCTGGGTGAAGCGATTAGCTAATTTTATTACTACTCATCATGAGGGCTGCAACGAGATAAAGAGCCAGGCGCAGCTGAGCAGCCCCTCTTAGGCTGAGGACCAAGTAGGGGCATGTCTGGTAGCAGCTCCAGGTCTCCAGGGCTCTGTGGAATCTCCCAGTCCCGAGCCCTCCTTTCTGGGCTGGGGGGCACCTGTCCCGCTGGGGGCTCCCAACGGCTGCCCTCCACAGCCAAGGGCTCCTTCTGTGCTTCCGGAGGTCAAGGAGCTGAAGGCAAATAACAGATATAGAGAAACGTTTCAGCCTGGGAGGAAACCTGCTCTCTGCAGGGTGGCCAGCAGGATGGCTGAGCTTAACGTTCCTAAACCCTAACTCACATCATAGGTTTCCCAGGCTTTGGGATGCCCAGCCACCTTCCACCCTTTCAGCCTGGCACCCAGACGTGAGCCAGAGGCTTCTTCTGTGAGAGGGTCCACAGACGTCTGGGGGGGGGGCTCTCATCCTCCACTTCAACCAGACACTGCAGGTGACCTAAATCATATCAGTTAAACCTGAAAGGATCAGCGAGGGCCACCTAATGTAGGACAATCTGTAGGAGAGCTCCTGAGGGCAGCTGCTGGTGAGCATTCAAGAAATGGATTAGGAAGGAAGGAAGGGATTCCTGCGGATCATGTGCTTTTCTTTCTCCCCAACAGATTACAGATTACAGGAAGTCACTTAGGGACCGTTCAGTTACTTTGGCGCTGAACAAAGGGACTTACAACTGGTCCCCCAAGTTATGGCCCTTTGCAGTGTCCCTGCAATCATGTGATCTTTACAACCCCTCACATAGTGATCTGGATCATCCCTGACCTGTTAACTTTCTGCCGAGCCCTCAAAACATGGCTCTTTCCAAGAATGAAGAAGGGTTTTTTAAATTTGTTTTATTATATGAGGAATTGTAAGCTGCCCTGAGTCCCTTAGGAAAAGGTGGCCTGTAAACCTTATTAAAATGGAATAAAATAAAATAAAATGTAAATTCCGATCCATCTTGTCATAAGCCGAGGACCACCTGTACTGCAGCAGAAAATTTGCCCCAATGCAAAATGTTAGCTCAAGGGGCCCCAAAGGATTACCCAGTGGTATCCTTTTTCTATTTAATTCACAAATCCACTTCCTACCTGAAGTAGAAAGCAGCATTCCAGGTCTTTGAGCAGCTTTTTCTGACAGATGCTTCTCTGTCCCTTCTAGAATATCAGTCCATTCCCTGGAACAAAAAATTAGCTTGGAGGCTGCTCTTCTGCAACCCACCTCACTAACTCTGTTCCCTGAACCCACTAACTGGTTAACTGGCACCAGTGAAGGATCAAGAGATATCGTGTAAAAAGAACAGGCACCCATTTCCTCCACACAGCTGGCCAGGTGCAGAAACAGCTGTGTCCTCTCACAACTGTTGGTCCACCTGTTAAGGTGGCCTCTTTGGAGGAACACAACCTACAAGCTGCCTGCTTAACACCCCCCTCCTGCTCCCCTGGCAGTTGATGCTACTCCTGGAAGTCTTTGCCAATATTGACTGCTAAGAGGCAATCGGGAAACATTTTAGAAAACTCTTTGAACTGGGACATTCAACAAGTTCTGCAATTTGAATCTAGCTCCATCAGACGGGCTTTCACACAACCATTCCAACCCTTCAACGCTTCAGTTGCCTCCTCTGCTTGCACAGGATCCTCTGAGACAGTTAAAAGAAATCACAACGAATGTGGCTGCCCTACAGAGAGCCGCCTCGAGGTCCCCTTGACCGAGGAAATGAGGCGGTGCATAAATAAGAATAAACTAAACTCATTTCATGTACTTATGGAACCTGCAATTTTATTTTCCGTATCTTTCTTAAAATACAGTCAAAATAACCAGTCTGGTTTCCATTGACTTAGCCTCTGATAGCGAATTGATGTCAACAGCTACACAAAACCCAAGGCCCAGCTCCTACCTTTGGTAAGGCAGCCCCCTCCATGCCTCCACCCTGAGAACAGGTGCCACCAAGAGTGAAAGCAGGAATCATCTGCCTTTACAAGCAAATCTAGCTGGAGACACTCCAGCTGTTAGGCAGTGATGCAGATGGGTGCAGAAATAATATTCCCAAAGGAGTTTATTTTTTCCTATCATCAAATCAGGACCCAGAACAGACAGTTCTTCTCTCAAGAACTACCACCAAGTAACAAACAAAAATCCTAAGAAAGTCAGATGCAAAATGCAAAATCAAAGATTTCATTATTAGTGCCAAAGCCAGAACCATCTTATCCGAAAAAAGAGTTGTGGCATCAGGTGAGTTGCTCAAGGAGGAAACCAGAGGAAAGCCCCCTCTCACAAGTCAGCTTGATGAGACCTCAGAAATGAGGTTGGATGCAGCCCCTCTCTCACATAGGGATGAAAGCTTCAAAAATGGAGAGGAGAAATGGAAGAACATTGGGAGCAAGAAACGTGACTTTTGGATAAGCTGATTTCACAGGTAACTTCCAGAGACACTGAACTTGGGGGTTCTCTTGGATTTGCATCTGCAATTAGACCACCATTTGGCAGCTCTGGCCAAGGGGGCCTATGGACAGGTTTGCCTGTTGCACCAGTTGCGCCACTTCCTGGACCGGGAGGCTCTTCTGACAGTCGTTCATGCCCTTGTCACCTCTAGATTAGATTACTGTAATGCGCTCTACATGGGGCTGCCCTTGAAGAGCACTCGGAGACTTCAACTGGTCCAGAATGTGGCCGCGCGAGTGATTGAGGGTGTACCTCGGTGCACCCATATAACACCTATCCTCTGTGAGCTGCATTGGCTCCCAGTGGTCTTCCGGGTGCAATTCAAGGTGCTAGTAACAACCTTTAAAGCCCTACATGGTTTAGGAGCAGGGTACCTTCGAGACCGCCTTCTGCTACCTTATACCTCCCAGTGTCCAGTTACATCCTCCAGAGTTGGCCTGTTACAGGTCCCGTCAGCTAACAATGTCAGCTGGCGGGTCCCCAAGCTAAGGCCTTCTTTGTGGTGGCGCTGGTCCTCTGGAACCAACTGCCTGTGGAGAATAGAACGACTTCCAATTTGCTGGCCTTCCGCAGGGCCACCAAGATAGGCCTGGAATTGATGCTCCCTCCCTCCCCTCTTCCCCTTCCCTATCCACTTCTACCTTGCCTTTGGCTGATTTTTGATTGTAGTATGAATGGGTAAATTAGTAACTTTAACATATTATATTGTATATAATGTATTTTAAAATGTTGTAAGCCGCCTCGAGTTCCCCTTGACCGGGGAAGAGAGGTGGGGTATAAATCAAAACAAGCAAGCAAGCAAACAAACAAACCTTGGGAACTTGAAGACCTGTGGACTTCAACTTCCAAGTTTCCCCAGCAGAGCTTTGCTGCCTGGGGAATTCTGGGAGTTGAAGTTCACAAGTTTTAAAGTTGCCAGGGGTGGTCCAGGTCTTCTGCTGTTCTTCACATTGATAAATAAGGAATTATTTGGTGAAGAGGTTCCTGGCCTCTCTCAAAAAGTTTGTGAACGATCTGTCATGGAAAGAACTGCCTATCTTCACTTTTAATTTTGCTGTATGTGAAACCTGGGGACAATGTGGGCATATTCAGGGATGCACGGATCCCTCAGAGATTGCTCCTTAGTTATTTCACTGTCTCTCAACACCCAATTTGCATGGAATCCTCAGTGGCCAGGGCTGTTCTTGATGGGACAAGGAACCATCGGCCCAAGGAAGCTGATCCCACTACAAGCAACTTGGGGACCTTGGCTGGCGTCTTCGGGGGGGGGGGGGCTCAAGGGCCTCTCCCCCCACTCCTCCAGTCTACGGCTCTCTCTACATCTCTCTGGATGGTGAACCGGGATCCTCCAGATGTTCCCTCCACACTATTGGCTTGGCTCCTCATGGCTGGCTTTCCTCTATGCCGGTGCCCAGTATGGGTATACAGGTAATCCTCAACTGATGAGCACAATTGAGCCCAAAATGTATATTGCTAATTGAAAAATGTGTTAATTTTTGCCTCATTTTACCACCTTTCCTGCCACATTTAAGTGAATCACTGCAGTTGTTAAATTAGTAACCTGACTGTTAAGTGATCCTGGCTTCCCTGTTGACTTTGCTTGTCAGAAGGTCGCAAAAGGGGATCACGTGAGCCCCAGGATACGGTGACTGACATAAATATGAGTCAGCTGTCAAGCATCCAAATATAAATCACGTGACCGTGGGGGTGTTGCAGTGGTCACAAGTGTGAGCCAGTTTTTTCAGTGTCACTAAATGAACTGTTGTAAGTCGAGGACCACCTGTAAGGTCTTCATTCTGTAATCTAAAGATTTAATTTTTGCATTGACAGAGATTTGCTTCCTTTCTGTTTCTGGAAGGTGGGGAAGGTTCAAGGAGGCGTCTCCCCCGCTTGCTGTAATTTCCTTTTCCTTGGAAATTCCTACCTTTCTGAGGGCGGGGGGGGGGCAGATCCCTTTGGACCACCTCTGCAGCAACAAGTACAGAAGGAGTCGGGAAGCCGTCTGGATGCTCCCAGGAGCAGCAGAATCTCAGCTCTCCTCTGTAATGGCGCATCCAGAAACCCATCAATCCCGAATTTGGGGGCCAACAGAAGGAAAAACACCCGCTGTCATTGTCCCTTCAAGAGCAGAAGCACACAAACCGCCACCAAGAGCTCCAACGCAGCCCAATGCTGGAGCTGGATTCCCAGGGTGGCCCCGAGGGGCCCATTCTGCCCAGCGAGATCCCACTCACTCTGGACTGCAAGGAAGGGGATTGAAGAACACTAACAGAAAGTAAGCTGACGGGGAAAGGCGCTCACACAATTGTGAGCAATTCCAACAATAAGAAAAGGCAGAAAATGCAACCCATCACCCTTGACCGGGGAAATGAGGCGGGGTATAAATCGAATAAAAATAAAATAAAATAAGTAAATAAACAAACAAGTGTTTCCCCTAGATTAGAGGCGGCTGCGGTGGTCCCATTCAACAGGCCTCCCCACCCTGGGCTCCCCATCTCGAGAGCTCCTCTTCATTCCCTGGGAGGGCCATTTCCTCCAGGCCTCCGGAGGGTCTGCATGCAAGGCAGAGACATTTTCAGAAGCCGGCCACTGGGTGCGGTCCAGCAGTTTTTTCAGCAGCTACAGAGAAAGCGACAGGGAGCATCTTAAATAGCTTGTTTTGGGAAAATGGGTTGTTCGTGACAGGCAAGACCTTTAGCGGCAGTCCTTTGGTGAGGCAACACACGAAATGCCTCCAGTTCCAGCTATGTCCCTGTCCCAAACTTTTGGCAATGCTTGGCTACAAATTGGTGCCTATTGGGTTTCCGCTGCCCCATCCTCAAGGTGAGGCATACCCCATTCTTCAAGAGTTTGCCAAGAGGGCACCGCATCACCGCATCCTATCACTGCATCCCACCACCAACTTCTCCTGCCCTGTTTGAAATGGCTGAGGCCGCAGTCCAGGAATCACCCCACAAGTCTGCTCTCATTCCTATCACACCAGCTGTGAACGGGGGTCTCTTCAGGTGGTTTTGCTGGAGCTCCATCCTGGGCAGAGGAAGGATCTGCCTCACACTTATGACCCCGAGAAGCCAGCAGGTTCCTCAGATCCCAAGCCTCCGGTTTTGGAGAGAGGGCAGATCAGGGCAACCAAGTCTCTGCTGCTATTTTTAATCAAAGTACATAAAACAAACCCAAAAAATGCCTGGCTCCTCTTAAAGCCTATGAATATGCATTTGAGCTTCACGTGCTATAAATCTGGGAAGGAGCAATGACACCTCTTGACTACGAAGAGAAAGTCTTGTTTGCTTCATCAGAAACCTGGATTTTTCACTCAAGCAGGCTATTTTCAAGGGCTCTCGAGAACTTGGATTCAGCATGCTATAAATTTAGTTGCTTCTTTTGAAAACCTACAATTGTTTTCGGCTCTGGTGTGCAAGACCAATTATAAGGGGAGGAAAAGGCAGGGCAACTCTGACCTCAAAAACAGCTAACAAAAAATAAAAGAGAAAAATATAAGCCAGATACATCAGACCTAATTGTTTCATGCTCACTGCACGCTGCCCTTCGGGCTCCTTAAAAGGGTGACCCCGCAGGATTCTGAGGAAAGGCCGCTTTGTGAGAACTGCAAGAATTCTGCCCAGGTCAACTGGCTTGCCAAAGGGGCTTGGCCAGCGCTGCCTCCTGGGCAATAAACCCCAGGGGGCATTTGGGTGGCACCTGCTATGCTGTAAGTGCGAAGGAGCCCTCTTGCCAAGCAAGAGGGACAGATGGAAAGGTGACTCTGCCCAGGTCCTTCCTGGAAGAGAGACGGTAGGAACGCCAGGTTAGTCTACAGTGGTAAAACATCAGAAATCTGATAGCACCTTTTCCAAGAAGAATGAAAACGAATACTAGTAACATTTATTCTGCTTCATAAAATGTGTTTTTCAGACCCTCTGAAAGAGCCAGATTCACATTTGACTTTCCCTGCAGTGCAAAGAAAAGGAAAAGAGGGACGAAAGTAGAAAAACCAGGTGCTCTGCTATCCACAAGATCAGAAAAAAGCCTCCTCAAACGCCATGGAGCGCGTGTCAGGAGGGACAAGGTCCATAGCTCTGGGGCCTGAGCTGCCTTGGGGGACGCCCTCTCCCACCCTCCAGACCCCCAAGTGGATCAGGGTTGCTTGACTCAGAGCGAGAACCCCCAGGATGCTCCCCTCGCCTTTCAATGTAGAGGTGCAACCTGACACACTGAGAAGCCAGCAACACTTCGTTCCTTATTAGCCGAGAGAGAGAGAGGTTTTTTTTAAAAGGCAAGAGCTTAGAAGAGCTAGAAAAGGAGACAAATGAAACACCTGCATCTCCAGGTCCAGGTTCACCTCAAGCATGAAATTGCTCATCTTCTAGCAAACATTCACACCATGTCCTTAATGCTTGACCTCTGTCCAGAGGGCTGGAAAGGGGCCAGTGTTATGCCACTATTATTTTTTTGCAAAAGAGATCCACAGAAAATGAAGCTGGTATTATCGTTAAAGCTTTAAAAACTCAAGCATACGAGAGTCAGTTTGGTACAGTTGTTAAGGCACCAGGCTGCAAACCAGGAGATGGTGAGTTCTCGTCCCGCCTGGGGCACTAAGCCATCTGGGTGACCTTGGGCCACCACCCTCTCTCAGCCCTAGGAAGGAGGCAAACCGCTTCTGAAAAACCTTGGCAAGGAAACTGCAGGGAGTTGTCCAGGCAGTGGCCAGAAGTCAAGACTGGCTCAGAGCCCCCCAACTCCCACTTGGAAAAAGAGAACGAACCAACATGTTTACTGGAAACTTCAGTTATGTCTTTATAATCTCTTACAATTACACAGGTACACAGTTGCAGGCAATCTGAAGACTTTGTTAATTTGTATTTTTTGAATACATAATTTGTATTTTTTGAATACAAAAAATACAATGGCAAGCTTTCTTAAGAGCTCCCGAGTAGACTTAAAAACCATGGGTAAGAGGCCCTCTTACAAAATCAGCAACGGATTAAAGAACTGAATACAGGTAATAAGTATTTTTCCAAGAGGTATGAGAAAAAGTAATGTTCCCATAGGAGCCACGTTCTTAAAGGTTCATAATGTGAAATATTTAACGTGTTTTAATAATTTTTTGATCATGAGGAGTTGAGCAGGGAAGCTAATGACATCAAATGATTGAGGAATAAAATCCGCCTTTCGTACCTGTCCTGGTGGATTTGTAACCAGTGAGAATTATCGCAAAAGAGGAAGTGAGGCGGAAAGGACGATGGAGACCCAGTGTGCAAAAGGACACAGTCCAGGATGGGGTGTTAGGAAAGAGGCTGGAACACCGAGCAGAGCTGCGGTCTCTTCAGACGGTGGCCAAGCCAGGTAAGAACCAGGAAGGACAATCCCCTGGAGCGGTTCTGCCTGGAACAAGGCCATCAGGCACGCTGTTTATGGATCCGTGGGGGTGGGGGTCTCCTGCCTTTTCAGAAACCTAGGAACCAAGAAGGCAGGCCGGAGACGGGGGAGCCAAGCAGATACAGGGAAGCCTAATCCTCGGGAGGCAGGAATCCTGTGAAGACGTCCTCCACCCCAGGGGCTTTACACTTCCGCTGCCGTTTCTAGCAAGGAGATCATGGAAGGAAGGGACCAGACTTCCTACAACATATTAAATGAAGCTGGCAATCGGTCCAGCATGTTTACAGGCTGGTATTTGGGGGCAGCCACCCCTTCAGCTACCACAAGCTCCATTTGGGTCACTCAGGACCTTCAGTGACCCACCTGTTAATTCCCCAGGATTTGCAGCACTCAGGTGCTCTACCATCACGGACTGAGAAACCACCAACTGGGGCAGAACCATCGGAGCAGATGGGAGAAGTACGTCCTTGCGTCACCTGCCATGTTTTACCTGCAAAATGAAAGGGTAAAGCCTCGGTTGGGAAGACAATGGTGCCCCTGGATTCTGGGGACCCTCCGTGGCCCCATCTTTTGAGCAAGGCTTGCAAGCCTTGAGGGGCCTTGAGATCCATTGAGGGGACCCTGCTCTGACCGCAGCGACTCTGTTGCTCAACACCTGAAAGTCACATCGGTGGCGCAGTGGTTAAATGCAGCTTATCTCTGCTGACTTGTTCAGCAGGTTGTCAGGTTGAATCTCACCAGGCTTAAGGTTGACTCAGCCTGCCATCCTTCTAAAGGTCAGTAGAAT
>JANHGC010008383.1:0-12507 GCA_027560395.1 Boaedon fuliginosus
CAAGCAGTCAACAAGTTATTAAAAAAAGGGCCTCACTTTGTTTGGATTTCTGTAATTGCTGAAACATAACAGGGTTCATGCAACATAGTAATTCGAAACCAAGTTATATTGTGAATGACTTAAGTCCTGTAACTATAATGTAGTGACTACAGCTAGTCCTCGACTTATAAACATTCATTTAGTGACCATTTGAAATTACAACAGCACTGAAAAAGAGACTTATTACTATTTTTCACACTTACGACCATTGCAGCATTCCTCAAAGGTCGCTTGATCAAAATGGCAGCTGGTTCATATTTAGCGAACCGGTTTTTCTGGCTCATCAGTTTTAGTGAACCATGTTTAGTGTTCATAGTTGCACGGTACTAGCATCCCCTTTTGACAAGCAAAAACAACGGGGAAGCCAGATTCACTTAACAACTGCGTTACTAACTGAACAACTGCCGGGGTTTACTTAACAACCATATGGCAAGAAATGGGGGCAAAACCCACTTTAACAGTGGTCTCCCTTAGCAACAGAAATGTTTGGCTGAATTGTAACGGTAAGTCGAGGACTCGCCTCGGTAGCGCAGTGATTCAATGCAGCACTGCAGCCTGTCTCTGCTGACTTGCTCAGCAGGTTGTCAGATCGAATCTCACCAGGCTCAGCCTTCCATCCTTCTAAAGGTCGGTAGAATGAGGATCCAGATTGTTTGGGGGCAGTAGGCTGACTCTGTAACTGCTTGGGGAGTGTTGAAAAGCTCTGATAAGCAGTATATAAAAAATCTGAGTGCTATTGCTATCTATTTGTAAGCTGCCCAGAGTCCTTCGGGAGTTGGGCGGCATAAAAGTGAAATAAATGAATGAATGAATGAATGAATGAATGAATGAATGAATGAATGAATGAATGAATGAATGAATGATGCCTCTGGCTTTCAGGCTGATCCCGGGCCATCTGAGACCTCCTGCAGGCGAAGCATGCTCTGGATCACTCAGCCACGAAGCCTCCTTAAAATAGAGGGCATCACAATTGGTAGCTGAGCAGCTTCAAGGACCACTTGCCTGCTTCTCCAACAGCGATAGAAGCCAACTCTTTCCTGATGAGAATCCACAAGGAGCTGCCAATAAAAGCGCCTCCTATCCTATCCAGCTCAAGCAGAGCAATCTAGAGAGTAGGGCCATGATTTTGCGATGCACTCGACATTCTGAGAACATAAAACAGCCATTTCATAGGAACCTCAGCTTGTGCCTGCATCTTATTACTACAATATCTATAGACCAGCCGTTTGTTACAGTCCAACAACAATTAAGCCGTGCTGAAAGTTGAGGCCTGCTTACCAAATAATAGCCCTTCCCTGTGGTTGTGGCTTGATTAAAGTCTAATGACTAATCAATAAAGCTATAATTACTATTTTTTACCCCTTTGTGTGCAATTTGGGACACAAAGAAGAATCAATCGAAGACAGTCCAATAGCATTTGGCAGGGGAGAAGGGAATGAGAAACTCTCACCCACCTGTGCCAGCACACCATGGCTCCAGATTCCTGGCTTAGCTATTTGCAACCAGCAGGTTAGAGAAGAAAAATTAAGACCTGGCTCTGCCAGCAGGATTGGACTTAATGACTCCACATGTATGAATGGTTAGTATGTCTGTTAGTACAGATTTTTTGTTTTTTATTAATTTCTGTTTCAGTTTGTTTAAATTTTATATTGTTCTGATGTTAGAACTGTAATGCATTTATATGTGTTTGTGAGCCATCCAAGTCCTTCGGAGTGGGGCGGCATATAAATTGCATCAAATAAATAAATAAATAACCCATCTACCATTTGCCCATTGGTAGGTTTTAGGTTTTGCCTAAATGCCAGGCAAGTATCTGGATGCAGTATTGATACCCAATAAGCTAAAACGGGCAATGCTGTGGGGGTGGATGGTCACGTCCTTCCTGGAGGATGTTTGGTGGTGGGAAGAAACAGGTCCATATATTCCGCTTCAGCACAAAGTTAATTTCCGAAGTACAGGTAGCCTTAGTAATAAGAACAGGCACTGCAGATTTTTAACCAATGTTTTTCAACGTCAATAACTTTAAGATTAAAAAGTTGGATTTCAACTCCCAGAATTCTTCAATTAGCATACCGGCTCTGGAATTGTGGGAGCTGAAGTCCACACAACTTAAAGTTGCTAAGGTTGAAAAACACTGAACTAGGCTATCAGCCAGCCATTCCTAAGACGGAAGTGTGTGGATTGATTTATCCATACTCGAACAGCTTCAGAGAAGGACTATTCCAAGGATAGAATATATATATATATATATATATATCTTGGTATTGATGAACCGAGGTTTTATTACTGCTGTTGTACTATTATGCTGATGTACCTTGTGGAACAGTGATTTAAGAAAAAGCCATTTCATAGAAGAACCACAATCATGGATCCTTCTTCTAGGACAGGGGTGTCAAACTCGATTTCATTGAGGGCTGCATTAGGGTTGTGTTTGACCTTGGTGGGCTGGCTGGGTTTGGCATGGGTAGGCGTGGCCAGCACCTCACTCGTGTTGAGAGCACCTGTGGTGGCCCTGATGGGGCTGAGGGATACATTGTCTCCTTCCTTCCTTCCTTCCTTCCTTCCTTCCTTCCTTCCTTCCTTCCTTCCTTAATTCCTTCCATCCTTCCATCCTTCCTTCCTTTCCTCCCTCCCTTCCCTTCCTTCCCTCTTCATTCTTTCTTCTTCCTTCCCCCTTTCCCTTTCTCCTTTCCTGTCCCTTCTTGTATGCTCAAATGAAGAAGGGAAAATATTTCTCAAACAAACAAAAAAACCCAGAAGAGGAAATATTTCTCCTTCTGGTTTTTTTTGTTTGTTTCTTTGCTTGCTTGTTTTACTAGCCCTTTGCCAGTGGAAATGGGACCCAGGGAAGCCGCAGACGGCCGCTCTGGGCCCCATTTTTGGCTACAATCGCTTCCTGCAGTCATCTGCCAGCAAAACAGACCTCAGGAGGCCCCATGCTGCCACCTTGGGCCTCATTTTAGGCCGCAACAGCCTCCTGCAGCCCTCTGCCAGCAAAAACTGGCCCGCGAGCTCCGTTTTCACTGGCAGAGGGCTACAGGAGGCTGTCGCAGCCAAAAATGGAGTTCCATTTTCACTGGCACAGGCACCACAGGCTAGTACTTCACTGTTTCCAGGACGGTCCCGCGGGCCAGATGTAAGCACCCTATGGGCCACATCAGGCCCGCAGCCCTTGGGTTTGACACCCCTGTTCTAGGAGATACTATGCTACCGTACTGAATTTTAGTTATCTTCTAAAATCTTATCTACTCTTTCTGGTATTGAGATGTCATATAATTCTGAAGCTACGGTATCAATCTTTGATGTAGCTGCTAAATACACTGTCATGAATGTATGTTTTAATTATTTTTATATTATATAATCATTATAATCTTATACATTACTACACAGTTACTCCAGAAGGTAGTTTAAGCACATTTTACTAAAGGTAAACTTTTACTTACTACTTCTCCAAAGGAGGCAGCCATCATGTGAATAATTGGAGCTAAATATGGAGAAGCATCTGTGTGCAGGACAGCTTTCGTATATTCATAAGTGACAAAAAAGGCAGCAGCTGAAATACAAAATAGAATCCCTCTATTTGTACAATGTTTTTACAATACACTGTAAATATCAAAGTAGTCCCCTTTGCTTGCAGGAATCATCATATTTACAAATATTTTCCATAGTATCATGCATCTTTCCTTCCATTTCAGTTTTTTAACCAGTCATGCTGCTATGATACTCATTTTGTGAGGGAGCAAGCCATCTCTATGATAATTCCCCTCATGTTGTCAAATTGTCTGATATATCCAACAACCAACATGACTAGGTCCCCTGCTTTCTAACACACAATCTTCCAGAGATAGAGTTTTAGTAACACAACCTTTATTTTTTTCAAATCAACAGGATCCAAAAATGATAAAACTAAAATTGACGATGTTAAAATAGGGAAACATGCTAAGGCAACTAGAAAACTCAAATGATTGGAACTTAAACAAATACCAACGAACAAAAAGTTGGACATTTGGGGGCCAACCATATGACGCTTTCTTTGATATGTCGAGGCCGGGAGGTCCTGGATCGGGAAGAACAGTCTTCATCTGAACCATGGCAAGACTGAGCGACTTTGCGAGTAAGAGGTACCCAGATATATTATTATTATTATTTATTTATTCAATTTGTATCCCGCCTCTCTTCACCCAAAAGGGGAACTTGAGGCGGCATATACTGGCTTCTCTTGTTATTTTGTATGGTGTTTTTAGCATTACTTGACTACCCAGTGTCACCACAATGAGATGGGTAGTAACATTACTTTAATACAATTAATTTCAGGAAGTCCTTGACTTATGACCACAATTGGGATCATAACTTCCATTGCTAAGCAAGGCGGCTGTTAAGTGAATCATGCCTGATTTTATGATTTTTTTCCCCCACAGCTGTTAAGTGAGTCATTGAATCACATGGGCATTAAACAAATCTGCTTCTCCCATTGCTTTTGATTGTTGGAAACCAGCTGGGAAAGTCACAAATGATGAACTCATGATCCAGGATGCTGCAACTATTGTCAGGTCCACCATCGTGTACTACCATTCTGTTGGAGTGGGGTAGGGAGGCTTCCTGGCATTTTTTGCATGCCTTTGCTGTAACTGCTTAGGAATTAGGACGGGAAATTGTCTTCGAAGACAGAGCGGACTCCCGCCCAGCCAGTTCCAGCCTGGTTTCAAGGCCGTCATTCCCTGAGAGTGAACTGTTATCTGCCTAGCACCTCAGCATTCTCAAAACAACCTTTCGGCATTACATTGAGGTTGGTTTGGGGAAATGGAAGAATTGCTTTGTGCTTTGCATGGGATTTTTCAGATTTTGCCTTACTTTCCTCCAACCATTTTCTCTCAGTAAAAGTTCTTTTGATTCAGTTTAATGGATTCAAGAGTTTTGCTTTCCTGAGGGATCAGCCGGGGCAGGTCCTTATAACTATAGTAAATACATGCTGGTTGTCAAGCATCCAGGTTTTGGTTACATGAGCATGGGGATACTGTGATGATCATAAATGCGCGGACCAGTCATCAGTAACTTTGAAAAGTTGCTACAGGTATGGTTGTAAGTCAAATCTACACAGATCAAAGAGATGCGACTAGAAGCCCCAAAGACTCACCAATGTAACATGTTACTTTATTTCAATCACTTATTCCATTCAATGAATCCCCAAGCTAGCTTACAAAACTTCCCTAAATTTAAAAAAAGCATTTGAAGAATTTAGCATGGGAACTTTTGAGACAAAGAAAACAAAAAAAAAAAAACCCAAAGCAAAACATAAAGGTAAAAATGAATATATGAAACCATTTTTACTTCTTGCATTTTTGCTTCTTGCGTTATGTTTTCTAGGACTTCTGTTTCAGAAAGCACATATATAAGCAATTTTGTAATTCAACACAATTCATTCAGGTGTTACCCTAAGTATCTTTTTTTTTCTTCTCAAAATCACCAATAGTGTAAGTGCTCTAAAAAAAAGCAGCATTAAATGAAAGACTGCATTATGAATTGGCAGCAGTATTTCATAGTGGCAAAAACTAAAACCAAAACATCTGTTTTCCCTGATATTAAAAAGGTGTCTTTCTGTAACTCTGCAGGTCTTCAAGTAGATTTTTATTGCATCCGTAAAAATAGGACAAAGTTCTATTTAAAATTTAAAATTTTAGAATTTAAAAATAAAAATGGTGTAAGAGAAAAATAGTGGACGCTATAAAGGAGCAGTTGCTAATTCTGATTCAGAGCTACTTCTGTGGCTAATCACAAAATGCTTATCTTCTCCAAAAGAAGATAAGGAGAGAGAAGATTTTTAAAAAGAAACAGAAAAATTAATAAGTTGGGAAGAGCTTAGTAAGTTTAAAAGACGCCTGAGGATGATTCTATAAACTTATGTTAGCATCTACCATCAGAAGAAGAAAAAGCTTAGAAACAACAATAACACTGTTGTATTCATGGAAACTAAAAAGCAAAATTAAGTTTAAGGAAGTTAGAAATGCAAGTGACTATATCTATCAGGATGAGACCCTTACGTTGTCCAAAACAGACACCCACTTGTGCAATAAAACTGTTTCTTCTCTAAAATGTGGCAATTCTATCAGCAGGAGTATGTTGTTCTTATTATTGATTTGACTTTCATTTATTATTTTTATTTATTAGATGCACATGCCGCCCAACTTAGAGTTTATCCTGCCTTTATTATTGTTTACAAATAATTCAGGGCAGCAAAAATACGTAATATTCCTTCCTTCTCCTAGTTTCCCAACAACAAGAAACCTATGAGGCGGGTTGGGTTGAGACAGAGCGACAGGCCCAAAGTCATCCAAGCCAGTTTTTCATGCCTAAGGTGGAACTAGAACTCAGGGTCTCCTGGTTGCTTAGGTTTTTTTTTCATTAGGGGAAGGGGCTCCCCTATGAGAAACACCCTTCTTCTTCCTGTCTGGAATCCTTCCATTCTCCACCGTTCAGTTGGATCTCAAGAAGCTTCTTGAATGAGAACCAAAACGTTTTCGAGGGGAAAAAAACCCAAGAAAGTCCAGTTGCCTTTGGGAAAAGCACCTCTGGTCAGTTAGAGGGAGGCCACCTTGGAATAAAACTGAGAAAGACAGTTGCACAGAATGCCTTACCGTTTGGAAAAGATCCTACGGCAGCAGAAGGCACGCCAGCGTAAATGCCATGGAAACCACCAGCCTTTTTAAATCCTTGGGGACTCTGCAGTCTAGTTTTGACTGTATCCAAAGGAAATAATGTCAGGTCCACACACACACCAGCCAGCCCTCCAGCCTTCACAAAATAAAAAAACAAGAAAGAAAAAGATTATTATTAATATCAAAAAACCCAGTGATTTGTCAGCAGTGAAGAACACATGCCTAAATAAGCCGATTTGTTTAAAAAATCAGCCTTTGATACGGACGGCCCAGCATTTCAGTTCCTCCTGTGCACTAAGCAATTCCACATCAACATTTTCAGAATAGGAATCAAACAGACAGTTCTTCAAGCAAAACAAAAATTAAGAAGCAAGATTATTAATACTAGAGAATGAAAAGTTTAATTCATATGTTTAACTTGTAACTATCCAGAATTATTACTGTCCTACTCTGATAGCAATAGCAATAGCACTTAGACTTATATACCACTTCACAGTGCTTTTTACAGTGGTATCTAAGCGGTTCTCAGAGTCGGCATATTGCCCAATATGGGGCAATATGAGAACAATTTGGGTCCTCATTTTACCCACCTCGGAAGAATGGAAAGCTGAGTCAAACCTTGAGCCTGGTGAGATTTGAACTGCCAAATTGCAGGCAGCCAGCAGGCAGCAGAAGTAGGCTGCAGTACTGCACTCTAACCACTGCGCTACTTTGGCTCATGATCTATCTAAGAGAGGGGTTACAATGAAAATAACAAAACATACAAATTAAAAATACTTTCCAAGATGATACAACAGGACATGTGGAAACCACACTCCAGAGGTAAGTACTTATACTGAATATTTGAAAATAAAATAAATGAAAGTTATAGATATAAATAGTGTCACTTGGGAAGAAAAAACTTGACATTTTATCATTACTTCATTTGGACTTAATTGTTCTTCTCTAGCTTGGATGAAATGACAGAAGCAAATCAGCTATTCCAATATTGATGGTAAAATCCAGGAAAGCTCATTACAGTATGCAAACATAATGTCAACATGATGTGCCATTAGCACAAGAAACAGTTCTGAAATATAAATATGCAGCACTAACAACCATAAGACATGATCAGATAGCTAACACTGACAAAATTGTGCTAAGCCTAAATTATAAAGTCTTTACTGACTGCTTCTGTCTCAGCTGAGACAGAGGAGAGATTAAGGGAGACAAAATGTAACTTCCATAAAGTGGGTGGGTGGAAAGCATCAGATTAAGGACCTATGGTTTAAATGCTTTTGTGGTGCAGAGGTCATCTTTTATAATAACTGCCGTGTGTAATTTGCAAGATTTTTCACCTTTTTGAAACAACAAATTTGTGTGTGTGTGTGTGTGTGTGTGTGTGTGTGTGTGTGTGTGTGTGTGTGCGTGTGTGTTCCAGGATACCTCTGGAACGGCTCGACCAATTTCAACCAAACTTGGTACACAGATGACTTACCCTCTGGGAATAAACACAGTGGGGGTAAGAGACCCCTAATACCCCGGAGGGGGGTGTGCCTTAAAAATAGTGGAGTTGCCATGGTGACAGCTTCACAGTACTCCACAAGGGGGCTCCCTCTGACTTGCGATGCAGCGCAAGAGAGCAGCATGACGCCCGACTAAACAATAAGAGACATAGAGCTACTAACAGTGTGTGTGTTGTGACTTGCCAGCAGCCAGCAGAGCTGGCAGCAGATTCAGACAGTGAACAGATTGGGGAGGAACCTGGGCCAGTCTTGGAGTCTGGGGAAGGCTCTGAGAGGGCTCTGCGTCGGAGCAGAGATGGGGCTAGGGCTGTCTGCCAGTTATCAGCTGCCTTGGGAGTTGGGCAGCAGTGAGGCAGAGGAACAGCTGGAACCTATTCCCAGTGCGTATGCAGAGCTGCCAAGAGACAGGAACAGCTAAAGAGCAGGGGCCGACATTAGAGTAAAGTCACAGGTGGATGGTGAATGGCCACTCCCCTAAGGTATAAAGAGGAGCGGAAGGGGAATGGTGTTTGCAGGAAACAATCCATTCCATTTATCCTAGTGAGACTCTCTTCCTGATTCTGTGCCAAGTCTTGTTTTGCTGCAAAGTAGTGTTTGAACGATATCAGCCTGGCAGCTCTCCAAATCTGATAACAGTCTGTAATTAAGAACTCTTTGAAAAATTGTGGGCCAGGATGTTGTAAATAAAATAAAGGGGTTTTTTTAGTAGGGGAGTGGGCCTCGTGCTTATTTGGAAGCCTAGATCAGAACAGTGAGGCCCAACTAAAGAATAACAGACATAGAGCTACTATATTAGCGCTCCACAGACAGTACAACACTGTGAGTCCTGACTGCAGGATTTTCCTGTCTAATACAGCTTTGGGATAAATAAATGCCTGGGCGAAGCTGGGTCATCGGCTAGTATTTTCATAAATCTAATCTTAAATCCCTGGAGATTCTCAATCATCCCGGTTATGGTTGTCCCAACAGTGCTTTTCCAAAAAGCAACTGGACTTTCATAGTTTGTTTATTTATAACATTTATTGGCCACCCATCACAGAGTAACTTTGGATGGTTTGCAAACATTTCACTTCTAATCCAAGGGAAAGTGGGGAATGGATGGATTTATATTCTTTGCAGTCATCCGCAGAATGCTAATGCCCAGAAAGTCCAGTTGCGTTTTGGAAAAGGAGTCTGAAAATTGATTTAATTACCATGCTGCCCAAAGCATAGCACAAATCTCTCCATTTATAATAAACAACTCATTCACCATGAACCATCCAGTATGGAACGCAACCCCAAATGATAACTGCAACTGCCAGCAACCAAGAGTTTACTGCAGTATAGATACTCCTCACTTATTGGCTGCCTCGTTTAGTGATTGTTCTAAATTACAATGATATTAAAAAAAAAACAGCCTTGCAACCAGCCCTCATATTTACAACTTCTGCAACGACTTGCATTCACACAGTCCCCATCGGGGACTTCACTGCAATTGCAACCACTGTAGTGTCTTACAGTTGCCTGATTGTTGTAAAATAAAATCAATAAATAAACTCTTAAGCAAAGTTAAACAGAGAGGGCAGAAGTAAAATTGTTATGTTGTCTTTTTTACTTCTTTTATCTTTCATTTGTTTTTAACTCTACATTATTTCATCTTTATTTTTTACTTATGTGAAAATGTTTAATATTTATTTAAAAAAAGACTCATGATGACTTAGGAAAAAAAATAAAATCCTTAAGGCAATTAATATCTGTAAGAAAATCACAAAACAGGACACACCAATTTTAGAAGTGTCATTTAATTAAAAATTCTGCAGAAGACCACAACTCTGAATTCCTTCCTGAATGCAATACCAACCAAACATAAATTGAAAAAAGAATCAAGATCTGGTATTCCTCCACAAATTTCCAGCAGTGGAGAAACTCTCAATATCCTATCTGGGGACAAAGATAAATCGAAGATCAGTTCTGAAAGAAGCAGTTCTGCAAATTTTTAGGGCAATGGAACAATTTTATAGATTAAGACAAGCATTCTGAATTATGCTCAGAAGGCTACAGGAAGCTAATGCAGGGGGCCTAAATGGGTGGTATACCTTTTAGGTGCCATCATCATTGCTTTCTATATCAACTCAGCTTCTGAGTAGTCTTCAAAGGCAACCCCAAGCATAGGGCACTGCAGAAGTCAATCTTAGAGGCGATAAGGTGGTAGGTAACTGCTATTCAATAGCCCAAATTGGGCAAAACACCCACAAGCATTTGCCTATCTGGCAGTAAGTCTGGAGACGCGGTGGCTCAGTGGCTAAGACGCTGAGCTTGTCGATCAGAAGGTTACCAGTTCAGTGGTTCAAATTCTGCTTGGGCAGGGGGTTGGACTAGATGACCTACAAGGCCCCTTCCAACTCTGTTAATCTGAGTGAAATCTGAGTAGAAGAGTCTCAGGTCACAAATCTGCTCTTAATGCAAGGCTGTTTCCCATCCAGAGTTATAACTGGAGCAGGCAAAAGCCAAATAGTTTCTGAAAAAAACAGCACCTCTGCTTACTGGAATTAAACTCAGTTCCTTCCTATCCAGTCCTTGCAGAATCCAAACCTTGGGTCAACACTTCTATTATATCCTCTATTTGTCCTGGGATGGGTATCATCAACCATCCAATCATCAACCACCCAATGATACCCCAAAATAGTCCAACACCCTGATAGATGACAGCCCAGACTAATTCAAGAAATTCTCACGGGAAGGAGCAAAGGATTTATCAAAGAAAAATGATAAAGCAATAAGCAACTCTCATTAATTTTAGTTCACATAGAATCAATTTGCCTTGTATTGTTGGGTTCTTTCACAGCAGAAGTCAAGGATGGTCATCTTCACCCATGATATCTCATTCTAAAAGTGCTCACTAGCTTCAGTTAAAATTTTAATCAATAAGTTAATTACTCTTTTAATCCACTTGGCTACTTTGCATGCATTGATTTCACTACTCCCTATCCTTTTAGCTCTTTCTCCATCAGAATTCTTATCTGTAGCAAGTGATTAAGAGAAGAAAAAGAAAATTGATCTGGTTTTAATCTAGCCATCTGGCCAAAGCATGAATCAAAAGTTACTAATTGGTTCTTTGGATTTGAAACTTTTGTACGTTATACGTAATTTAAATTCATGAAGTACCTAATGTGGAACATCTGCCACAGAGTACAAATACCTAGATGCCTATTTTAACTGTGGAAAACAATAATGATTTTTTGGACAGCAAAGCAACATAGATACCCTTTCTGGAACTACTCTTATACTTCTAAAAGAGAGAAATAGAAAGCTTTGCACAGCATTTAACTTTTTTTATGCTATTTCATTATTTTTGGACAGCCTGAGACAGTTTTAGACACCCGAATACCTGGGAAAAGATTTAATATGTTCATATTCTTTTGAACAATATATTGATTACATGAAAACTGACAAAACAGATTCTTCTTAATGAAGGAATAAATTTACTACGGTTAATCTATTTGTAAACAACTGGAAAAGTAAAAAAGCAATCTTACAAAAAGATGGACTCTGAAAAAGATAACAGAATTTAAAAGACCTATGAAGAATTAAAATCATTTATTAAGACACATAATTACAAATTGCTAATTAAACATGATATGGAGACAGAGCAAATAGTAAACTATATGATTAAATGCATGCAAAATGTTAAAGAAGCAATAATCACGGATCAATGGAAGAAGTGAATAACATTTATACCAAGCTATACAGTCTTAGGGGAAATTTGGTGCTTTGGAAGTTAAAACCCACCCCTTTCCTAGAAAAATGAAATGTTTTGGGATACACTAAAAAGGCAAAATATTTTCCTCAAAAAGAGAAGTAGAAACTCAAGACAGGCAGAAATTCATCTCCCCCACCTTTGTTAATGGACCATTAAGGCTTGGGCCAGTCTATTCTACATTAAGGAAGATCTAACTTCTTCCGGCAGACCCATAATAGGAAATGCCAAATCCCCTTCATTACACCACCCACCAAGTTTCAACCAAACTTAGCATACGCACAGCCTACAAAGTTAGCTGAGAACCCCACTCCCTGGGAGTCTGACAGCCAATGGGATACATTTCTTGTATCGGAATAGGAAACTCTAAGGCAGGGCCCTAGTTGCCAAGTTTGAAGACCCTTGCTCATAGATACGGTCAACCTTTGGGTTCAAAGATGATATATTGTTGTGCAGTTCATGTGTGGACACTGGGGTAGCCCTGCCGTAAAGTTACCCCAGTCTCCATACATGAACTACACAATAATATATCATCTTCAGGGGTGGGTTCCTACCGGTTCGCTGGTTACCCACT
>JANHGC010008387.1:23451-38063 GCA_027560395.1 Boaedon fuliginosus
ATATATTTTCTTTGTTCTGTAACTAAACTATTTTCAGTAATAATTATAAATTGAATAGCAAAACAAGCTCAACTTTATGTCAAATAATCTTGAATTAGTTCCTTCCCTTCCCAGTATTTAAGGTCTTCATTTCACTTGAATTTTTCTATAAAGTCAATGCTCTGTCAGACATGCTCCATTTTAACTAAGTAATCTGATTTTGATTTCAGGGTATGGATGATTTACAGGTTAGATCTGCTGCTACAGACATATTTTCTTATCTGGTAGAATTCAGTCCATCTATGGTTCGGGAATTTGTAATGCAAGAAGCGCAGCAGAGTGATGACGTAAGAACCATGCAGCTTTCTTACAGATATATATTATACCCATCAGTAAAGATAGGGGCCATGTCTAGAATCAAAGTTCATGTTCTGTCAAAACATTTATTCCCTATGTAATCTTGTTCTTCCAACTCCTAAAAACATAGATTTATTGTCTCAACAATACATTTAAAGAAAAACATAATAGTTGCACTTGACTAAGTAATTAATAATGCCTCAAACAGTATTGCCTGATTGTAAGGTTGGTGCCCAATTGCTTGTTCTTAGCATAGCAGCCATTCTTCTTCACTTTTGCCCCCTGTGTTTATCAGTTACTTTCTGTCTTGTTGGGATTATACTTTGGGAAATCAAATGCAAAATATGAATTAGAGGGCTTAATAGTTAATTTCACCTCCTTGATTTATTAATATGCAGGCATGAAATGGAAATGTGGGGCCCATTAAATAGTTGTATTGTACATACGTTTAAAATGCATTTGGCCGTGTTTTTGTTATTACAATTTTTAAGTGTTTTATCTGTATTTTAATGGTTTTGTTTTAATTATTTTGTTTTGTTGTATATTTTTTAATGGTGTACGCTGCCCAGAGTCACAAGCATGAAATGGGTATGAATTAAATAAATGACATGTTTAGAATAGTTTAATCTATATATACAAAAAACAGAGGATGTGAGTTTGTATGTGCTCTATACAAACCCACCCCCCTTCACCAATCTCACCCAAATTTGCCACATACATACCTTATGGTGGTGAGATCAGCATGGGGGGGGGGGTTATCAACCTCTTTGGGCACTCTTTGCCCCCTAAAAAGGTTGGCAAAGGGGACACCCCTCCTTTGCCCCCTAAAAAGGTTGGCAAAGGGGACACCCCAGACCAAAAAACCTGTACTGCACATGTGCAGCGCAGACCTTTTTTTAAAACACCTGTTTTTTACTACGGTTTGCCCTCACCTTTCCTCACACACACACGAGAGGAGGTGGAGGAGTCCACCATTCTCCGCTAGACGCAGGCCTCGCAGGCAATTCACTCTCACCTTTCCTCACATACACACGAGAGGAAGAGATGGAGGATTCTGCCATTTAGCACTGCATCGCACCCGCTGCTCCCCTGCTTTTGCAGCAGTGCAGATCAGCTGCTGACAGTGGCTCCGGGGTGCTGTTGAAAGCAACAGCTGATTTGCACACTGACCTGGAGCCACCGCCAACAGCTGATTTGCAGGCACTACCCAAATCACCTGTTGCTGGTGGCTCTAGGTCTGTTGTTGCTTTGTGCAGCACTCCGCAGCCACTGTCAGCAGCTGATTGTAGCCCTGGCACATGAAGAAGGAAGGAGGGTGAGAGAAAGGATGAAGGGAAGAGGAAGGGAGGAAGAAGAAGGAAGAGAGAGGGAAAGAGAACTGAGGGTGGAAGGATGGATGAGGGGGAAGGAAGAAACGGAAATAAGGAAGCAGGGAGGGAGGAAGGAACAAAGGAAGGAAGATGGAGGGGAATAAACAAGTGGGAAGAAGAAAGAGAGGAGGAAGGGAAGAAGAAAGACGGGAGAAGAAGTGAGGGAGATAAGGAAGCAGGGAGGGAGGAAAGAAGGAAGATGGCAGTCCAATAACAAATTACCCGGGCAAAGCCGGAGTCTGCCCAGAGTCACAAGCATGAGGTGGGTAGCTGTATGAATTAAATAAGTGACACATGGTTTAGAAAAGTTTAATAATACAAATGAAAATGCAACCTCCAGTAGTCGTATTTTGGGTGCTCAATAATCTACCTTCATTTATGGCTGTTTGCTATGATTTAAAACATTTTAACTGGAAACTGGTATTTATTTCTAGTTTCCGGCAAATAAAGTGAGCCTCAGTAAATGATGTGTGTGCTTAACAACCGCTGTGTTCACAATAACTACCACAAGAAAGATTGTAAAAATTGAGCACAGTCACATAATAGCCCATGTAAAATCGTCACAATTTACAATTATAATTGTAGACTTAACTACAGTCATGTTGAGGGCTATTTGTAGGTATCTAGGGAAACATATAGGCTTAAGAGAGTTAATATTAATGCATAGTGTTCATTTCACTAAAGGGTTATTTTTCCCCCCAAAAAACCTGTAATAAATAGATATCAAATTGTTATCTTTAGGCAGATGGGTGCAAAATATTTGAGAGCTATGAAGTTTTAATATCATTGTTGATTTTTTGAAAGCAAGATGTAACTTGTTTTTGGTTTGTTACAGGATATCCTCCTCATAAATGTAGTCATTGAACAAATGATTTGTGACACTGATCCTGAACTTGGGGGTGCTGTTCAATTAATGGGCCTCTTGCGTACTCTAATTGATCCTGAGAACATGTTGGCCACAGCTAATGTAAGAAAATGGAAAGGGGTAAAGAAACTTTACTGTCTAAAAAACACATTTAATAAAAACTTAAAAACCATACTTGTTAACTTTTGAAAAACTGCTTAGAACATTTTACATTTTGAGCAAATATTCTTTGAAATGCTTTTTTCTCTGTAGCTTTATTTTTCAAAATGGTCCACATAGCAAACTGCCAATCTATATTATTGCCAGTATACAGAGGTTTTAAAAGTTGGATTCTTACATTTATAGACCAGTTATTTCTTTGATGTTTGGGTGATGGAACTCTTCCACAATAATGTCTCCTGTCCATGAGCCAAAAAGATAGAAAGTTATATCTGTGAGCACGGATTTTGTGATTGCCTACAAACCAGGGTGCTACATAATCTGGTCTGTAAATATTTTAAAATATGTGCAGTGTTTACAGTAGAAATAGTTTGGAATTTAATGTAAAGGGCCCCAATTCTACTCATTTCAGTAGTCCTTTGAGCAAGCTAAACTGTGAGGTATAATTGGATGAAATGTACCAATGAGATCCATATCCGAATAGGAATTTGAAGATGGATTTCCCCAGATCTAGTCCAAAATTTGAATTATATTTATTTTTACACAAGTTGACAACCAGTTATGCACCCCGGCTTCTCCCTTACTTCTGTTCTGTACTTCACCTATGCCCTCACATTTATATCAAGGATTTCCTAAAGTTATGGAAGTGGGGTGCATAGCAAATCAGTTTTACGGTAATATTGGCAGTTTAATTCATGAATTTCTGCCATTATTATGATTTATCTAGTCAGCCAGATGTTTAGACTGGATTTGATATTTTTATCTACCTTCAAGGACCTGGAATAGGCTGTTGTTGTTCAGTGATGTTAAATATATCATCACAGCATGTAATCTGTTCCAAGTAAAGTTGCAATTGACTAATGGTGATTTTGTCAATGTCGATGATATTCAAGGGATGCTCCAGATTTCACCCAAGGTGCCTATCATTTTTGCTTTCTTTTGCCACAAACAATCTACTTCTATTAGCAGGTCTTTGTACAGGTTGTCCTTGACTTAGGACCACAATTGAGCCTAAATGTTCTGTTGCTAAGTGAGATATTTTTAAAGTGAGTTTTGTCTCATTTATACCCTTTCTTGCCACCGTTAAGTGAATCACTGCAGTTGTTAAATTAGTAACAGAATGTTAAATGAATCTGGCTTCCCCATTGATTTTGCTTGTCAGAAGGTTACAAAAGGTGATCAAATGACCCTGAGACATTGCAACTGTCATAAGTATGAGTCAGTTGTTAAGCATCTGAATTTTGATCAGCAACCATGGCGATGCTGCAGTGCTGATAAGTGTGAAAAAAGGTCATGTCACTTTTTTCAGTGCTGTTGTAACTTCAAATGTTCACTAAATGAACAATTGTAAGTCAAGGACTACCTGTATTTTGTGATTTTCTCCAGTTCTTCTATTCTGCTGTCTCCAGGTACTGCCATGTCCAGACTTTTTTATCTTTCTTGTCGATAGTCTGAGGTATTACATGTCAGATGCTTGTGTGTTTGAATTCTAAACTGGAGCACATTAACTTCTTCATTTTCTATTATTTTGTCTATTTGCGCTCCATCAGTTCTTGCCTGCAGTCAAATGGTACTTCTTGCAGCTATTCCAGTGCATCATTGTGGCTACATTATCATATATAGTCAGCCTGTGTGACCTTCTTGGTGATCCACTGTTTCTTTAGCTTCTTTGCAGAGGCAGCAGCATTTTATGTCTGTTGCTTATTATTATTATTATTAATGTTTTAATCCTTTGCATTATGACATTTTCAAGATGGCTTGCAGGCTGTTTTAAAGTAGATGGTAATAGTGTTAAAGAGTAAGTTAGGTAATCAAATGAATTTATCAAAAACCACATTGTAAGAGCCTGAAATGTTTTTTTTAATTGTACAAGAATTAATAATTTTTGCATAAAAATGAGTAACTGAAGTGTTAGAGCAGAGAACAGACTATCTCACCTCAGAAACTGGTAACACCAAAATGATACTTAGATTGATATTAGACATTGAGTAAAATGACTGATTCTGTTTGTGAGCTTCATAACTTCAGGTATTTTTATATTTATTTATTTATTTTATTCATTTATTTTATTGGATTTATACCCTGCCTCGCTTCCTCAGTCAAGGGGAACTCAAGGCGGCTTACAGCAGTTAAAATGGATACAATAAAATTGATACAATAAAGACAATATTAAAAACCACAATATAATAATAATTTAAAAGTACTATAAAACACAATATATTTGGTTAATATATTTCATATTTATGTTCCAGAAAACAGAGAAAAGTGAATTTCTAAATTTTTTCTACAATCATTGCATGCATGTCCTCACTGCTCCACTTCTGGCAAATACATCAGAAGATAAAACTGACAAAGGTAAAATTATTTTTTGCTCTCTTTTGTTATTCTTATTCAAGAACTACACTTGCTAAAGTTAGTAACAGAATCATATATTATGAACTTTGACTTGGATGAAACATGTATCAAAACCAACAGTTTGATGACAGAGAGAGACCTACAGTGATAGAGAGAAACCTACAGTCCATCAGCCAGAAGGCTTTAAGATCTTAAAATCCAGCCTGTCAAGATTCTTTCCTCAGAGCTCTATTTCCTTTTTCAGTTGTCCATATGAAAGAAGATAGAAGCAATTATTTTTTTCTTTTTATAATAATGTTATTAGAGAGTACAATTTAGAATAATAAAACTAATACAAATTAAAAAAATAAAAGAATAAAAAGTAGAGAAAAGGAGAAACGATAGAAAAAGTAAAAATATAGTTGAAAAAAGGAATAGAGAGTGACTTCTCCTTTATTACAACTATAAACAAATTTAATACCACCTTCTCTTAAAATACAAGTGAAGTCTTCTTCCCATCTCTTACCCATAAATCCATGAAAACTTTAACATTTCAGTGATGATGTCAGCATAAATCTATTAAGGGATATCAAATATAATAACATCTATTTTAAGCTTGATTAAATAAGCCAGTTTTATATTTCTTTATTTGTAAGAATCTTGATCTTTACTCCATTCAAATAAGGTCCTGTAACTTCATTTATTTCCATTTGTAACAGATAAAATACAGATAATTTTCCTGTATTTCTCTCTTCTGGCAAAATTCTTTAAAGCTTTAATAAGCCTCTTTTGTAAATCCAATGCAGGAAAATTATCAAACTATGGTTATGATTGTTTTAGTTCAGGCTGCCTGTAAGGTTGTATGTTTCTTTTTTTGTTATTGTTTTGTATTTGTATTTTTAAGCTGCCCAGAAATCTATGGGAGTGGTAGCTATGATAAAATTTAACAGTAACAACAATATATAAAAGGTTGTTTTTTAATTCAGTAACTGCCAGGTATAAAAGACCAGGACCATACATGATCATTAATGGACCATCCAATTAAACAGATTTATTGCTCATGCCTATGCACAGGAATATTCTCAACTAACGACTAGCACCTGCTAGAATTTCACGGTGGGCTAGACTTAGTACATTTGTGGCTTCATAGGGATTCTTAGCTGATTCCTCTTTTGACCCCGACCCCAGGCTCTGC
This sequence comes from Boaedon fuliginosus, assembly GCA_027560395.1. Classification (NCBI taxonomy): domain Eukaryota; kingdom Metazoa; phylum Chordata; class Lepidosauria; order Squamata; family Lamprophiidae; genus Boaedon; species Boaedon fuliginosus. Next base: position 29,711 of record JANHGC010008387.1, read on the forward strand.
CATTCCTTCTCCTACAATAACATCTTTATCGAGTTCTATTGCACATATGCTGATTAGAAACAATCTCCTTGCTATTTTATGTCAGGCTGTATTGAAATTCCAGGCAAAATTGAGTGAACTGTAATGTTGTAAGTTCTGTGATAAATAAATGATAAAAAGATAAATAAGCATCTTCTGGTATGTTTGGAAATTTATTTATTTATTTATTTGCTTCAATTTATACACCGCCTCATTTCTCCGATCAGGGGAACTCAAGGCGGCTATTTAAAGGAATTTAAAGTTTCCTGCCTTGGCAGTAGCAAGATTGCAAGCCCAAAGATGAAACGGTTCTGAATTCCCACATGTCAAAATGTCAGAAATGGCAAAATTGACCTGTTTCACCAGGGAGAAAAGAATGTCCTTTTTTAAACGACTGGAAACCTTATACAGACTTTTTACTCAGAGAGAAAAAAACATGAAATGGTGAATTGTGGATTTAATGGTTGAAAAAGATGAAAGTGAATTTTTCAAATAAGGAAGAAGGAAGATTAATAATGGGTTTATTAATATCTGATGAAAAAAGTCATCTACTAGACATCTACGTTTAGCCTTTTCTTTTACTTTTCTTTGCATCATTTTTCTCTTTTTTCTTTAGTAGATTTGTTTCTTACATATAAAGGAAATATCATTAAAAAGAAAATTGCCCAGCCCTGAAATAAGTTATATTTCTTATCTAAAATATTTTTTTCTGTGCCATAAATACTAAGTAGGGTACTTACACATTTGTGTTTTTTTTTTAAAAAAGATGCTGTGGTTGCAAACAAGAATAATACCATTTGCCCAGGTAGGTGAAAATCATTGTGTATGTAGTCTTTATGTTACTTAAATGATATGCAAGATTGTGTCCTAAATTTTAGATTAATATCTTCTATTTCTCCTGGTTTGGGAAGGAAAAAAGTAACTCACAGTGCAATTTTCCTATTGGGTATGTTTTCAGCTGATATGTAGGAGAAATTGACAACTGTGTTCTACCTTTAAGCAAAATCATTGTTCATGTTTAAAATTTTAAGAATATATTTGCTTTGTACCATTTTTGCTGTTATGATTTCCCTGGAATACAGTAACAGAATGTCAAGATGAAGTAAATGTTTTCTGAGATAGATTTTTTTTTCTCTTAAAAATTATCAGAATCTAATTGGTACAGGGAATAAAAATTATCTATGTTTGACAACTTAAGTATGGTGACAAGTTGTTTAAAGAAAAGGTATTTTTAGAATCCCTGCTTGTGCGTTAAGAGCCTGTTTTAAGGTAATGACTTATTTAGCTTTCTGTTTGCATTACAAAAAATCTGCTTGTCATATTTTGGGAGTAATATTCGTGTAATTCTTCATAGGTTTGTCTGAGCCTGAGTTTTGTCTATTTTGCAGATAACTATCAGACAGCACAGCTGCTTGCTTTAATTTTGGAGCTGCTTACTTTTTGTGTGGAACATCACACTTATCACATCAAAAACTATATTATGAACAAGGACTTGCTGAGGAGAGTTTTAGTCTTGATGAATTCAAAACACACCTTTTTGGCACTGTGTAAGTTTTCTCTTAAAAGATACATTTTATTTTTATTTATTAAATTTATATGCCACCTGTCTCACTGTCAAGTGACTCTGGGTGGCTCTGCACGTTGTTGAACTCATTCACATCTATTCTGAACAGATGAATAGAAAAATACTATTGAGAAAAATTAAAAAATGTTTGAGCCAACGACCGGGTAAATATCAGAAATTAAGGTGGGATAATTGCCTGTTTATAGTCTGTCATTATTATGATCTATACAATCAGCAAAAAATGTGCCAAATAAGAGAAAGCAAACACTTACTGCATAAACCAGAATTAAATATATCTCACTGCATAATGGAATTGATAGGGAGCATGCGTATTTATTTTTCCTTTATTCAGCAATTCAAAATCTACAAAGTCCCCAAGTAATCCACTAATTTGAATATGTTTTAAGTCATCAGATTACTTTTGTAAATTTTCTCATTCCCAAGATAAATTCGTGTCTTCATGTGAATCAAAATTTCAGAGCATGATATTGGGGATAAACTGAATACTCCTACTTTGTATCTTGGTTTGTTTGGCCCAGATTTTAAGTTATCTCATTTTAGTTCCTTCTGCAAGTGTTGGATAAAACCTTACTCATAAAGACAATCAGTAGATCCAAATCTGAGTAAGTCTTCTTGTATCCAAACAAAGTTGTAGTACTTAATGAAATTGACGAATATTTTTTTTTATCAGCTTTGATCAGTTTTCTTCTCTTGTGGCTTGTTCGGGACAATTTCAGGCTGCCTTCTGTTCCATGTATATGAAGAAACAGTGTAGCTGAAGTGAGCCATAAATTGCATTTGGTCTTAATAAATGTCATCATGTTATCAGTCACAAATTAAATTAATAAATTATATTTACAATAAAATTTATCACATAATGTGCCCATCCTCCCCATATATATAATTAAAAAATAGTAGAAATCTAAATCCCTGTATGTCTTTTTATGAAAATTAAACATTGCCGCGCACACACATACCCAAATGTTTCCTAATTCCTACTAGGAAATGGCAGTGGGACAGTGAGAAGAAGTGAGCAAAGGAAACAGAGAAGCTAACACTCTGAAATTAAAAATAGAAATTCAAAAAAAATCCAGACACTGGTTTTCATTATTTATTTGTTTGTGTCTTCACTGTTTCTGTACTGCTGGCTCCAGAGAGATTCCCAGGGCTTGATAAGAAAGCTGTAGTTTAAACGTACCCTGAACACCAAACTTAGCATTCCACAATCAACCCTCTTGTCCTTCATTAAGTAAATGGTTATGCTTGTACTTTTTAAATGCTTTCACATTTCAAAGGTACCGTAGCTTCTCTTTGTTAGATCCATGGGGTTAATGTATTAGTAGACTCCTTTTTAACTACCTAAAATTCTTGTGCAACTTTTTTGCTGCTCTTCTTTCAAGTAGAATAACCTTTAATGTGTATTGTAAAATGCAAAGAATGTGAGAAAAGACATAGGAAAGACAAATATGCTTTTAATATGTTAATGTTATAGGTGCCCTTCGTTTTCTGAGGAGGATAATTGGTCTAAAAGATGAATTTTATAACCGTTATATTACCAAAGGAAACTTATTTGAACCAGTCATAAATGCTCTTCTGGATAATGGAACTAGGTATAATCTCTTGAATTCAGCAGTCATTGAACTTTTTGAATTCATCAGAGTGGTAAGTTTTATCTGTATTTTTCAACTTTACCTTTCAAACATAATTGTTTTAGGCATAGTAATAACTCAAGACTTTAATTATAAAACTATAAAAACTAAAAATTATAAAACCACAATTAAAAAAGGCAGCAATATCAAAGGGAAAGAAAGGCGGGATATAAATTGATTTGAATTGAATTGCATTATTGTAAAATGAACACAAGATGGAAGGACCTTAGTCTTGGTCCATTGCTTATAGTTCCTGACCCTTTATCTGTTAGAGCCAATAGTTACAGCTGTATCTGTCAGGCGCTGGATTGGTGTGTAGGTGAGCTCGCGTCACAAGCCAGGATGATGTCCTCCAGCTCCATGATCAAAAGAGTGCAGCCTCAATTCAGCCCTGACAACGTTTTCCTGCCAACCCGTCGTCGAAGACGCAGAAAGACGCATATATTATTAGGGACACCCTTCTGCTGTTCATTAAAGCAACTTCTGTGGCATTCACTGACTAAAAACTAGATTGCATAAAGGATAGCATCTTTTTTCATAATTATATAGAAGTCTGGAGGGGTGGAGATTATGTACTTCAATAAATTACAAAGAGATACTGAGCTCATCAACTTTTGAGTTCAGAATCATTTTTAGTAAGAATAAATGAAAATTATCTTTTTGTTGCCAAAGTTTTCAGTAACAATCTCTCTATCAATCTACTAGATCAGCAATCCCCAACCTTTTGGATACCAGCGACCGGTTTCGTAGAGAGAGGTTTTTCCATGGACCAGAGGGAGCGTGGTTTTCCATGCTGCCTGTATCCTGCAGATAGGGCTTCGCTTGTCTGCAGTCTGGTTTCTGGCATGCCATGGCCCAGTGCCGGTCCATGGACCGGGAATTGGGGACCCCTGTGCTAGATCCAAATTAGAAGAAATAATGAACACACAGAATTAAAAGTAGATAGTGCTGTAAACTGGAGAAGTTTAATGCTAGGTGAGCTTTTGGGGGGAGTGGTGTCAGATTGTAAGGTTAAAACTAGAGTATAAATCCTGCTCTGCAGTAAGTGCTGAATTTGATAGTATAAATTTCCCCAAATGAGTGTTATTGCTTAAAAATGGTCCTAATTCCAATAGCAAGGTGGCTAATTTTATTCTAGCATTGATATCAGTTGTTGCTAAAGAAAATAATAGAAATAGAGCTCTAACATTGAACAAAATTATTGCTCAAAGAATCACAGAGTTTAAACCAATATTTTAACTCAGTTTCAACAATACCTGAACAGAACAAAATCCTAAGGTTGGAATGGGATCAGTCATTTTTCCTCAAGCTTAAACATGCGCTTGCTTCTTCAATCTCTCAACACATAATTTCATTTTATGCTCCCTTATTATCCTTGTCACAATCTCTGAATCTCTTGCAATTTCTCTGAATCCTTCTTAAAGTTTTGTCCACAGAACTGAACATAATGCATGAGGTTGGAACTACTCAAAGCAAAATAAAATAGAATGATTGCTTCTTGCGATTTGGAAATTGCACATGTGCTGATTCAGCTTAAAATTGCATTTATCTTTTTTGAAATTACATCATCCTGCTTGCCCATATTCAACTGGCAATCAGTTACAATTCCAAGAATTATGAAGTCAGATATTCTCTCCCATTTCTTATTATTTGATTTCCTAAATAAAAAAATATTGTTTCTGGTACCTTTTCACATTACTTTCGATCCATTGCTGTAACATAACAGAATTATTTTAAATTTTATTTCTGATAATATGTAAGAATTCAGATAGACCAGTGCCCAGTTCCATTAATATTATAAGAAACAACTCTGATCTTGTATATTTAAAATTCATTCAAAATAAAGAGGTATTTATTCCCTGTGTCTATTAATCTCAGCTCTTCACTTTCATCTTGCTTTTTACAATATCCTGGTGGAATAAATACTCTTTTAGTTGAGAATATTGAACCAAAATAGGAATTGAATAGAATAGTTATTGTGTCACTTCTGACTTCTAAAGGAGAAATTGTCAGCAAGGGAAATTGGGAATTACCTACTAGGACCATTCTTGGCACAGTTTGTCACCCAATAGATATCAAGATAATTAAAGTCTCCCATCACTGTGCCTCTTTGAGGAATTTGCGGTTTGGTTTTGGAATTCATTCATTCATTCAGTTTGTATGGCTCCCCATCTTAGAAAGTTACTCTGACCCAGGAGTGGGCAATTAATTTTTCCAAGGGGCCACATGGGAATCTAGGACTGTTGTGGAGGACAACCACTGCCCCACACTCCCACACTGATATGCCATCCCCTGTTGATGCCCTAATGCCCCTGCTACTCCCATCCCAACTCTGATTCCATGCCTCACACTGCCAACACCCCACCTCTGACACCACTGGCCAGACAGGGACAGCCAAAGGGCCATACATGGTCTGCGGGCCATAAAATGCCCAGGTCTGCTCAGGGCAGTGAACAAATTTAAATACAATTGCAACAATGCAAAAATTAAAATAGATAGCAGCCATGAAAATATAGCCCATCATCACAAATATAACCAAGAAATTGGTGCCTGTAGAGAGCCAGGTTTTTAGGGCCTTACAAAGGCCAACAGGTCAGGTGATTCTTATCTCTGGAGGGAGAATGTTTCTTAGAGTGGGCATTACAATAGAAAAGCCCTATCTTCCTGAACTGATTGGGCCCAAAGCATCCCCATCCTGCCCGAGGTGAGCAACTTTTTACGATACCCATGTCTTTTTCTGAAATCCTTTCTTCAGCATTTTCTTTCTTACCACCATGGTATTCAATTTAAAGCATTCCCAGTCAAGAGTTCTTGCTGTAGCCAAGTACATTTTTGCCAGTCCTTTTGAAGTACAACTAGTGTGGTATATCAATAGTCCATCATCTAGATAATTTAGAAGTTAGTCCCAGAAACTAAGCGTGTCTTATTGATGCCATAATGAGTTACTGATTTGTAGTATTTTTATTTTTCTTTCTAATCATTACCATGATTGGAAGGGAAGAAGGGAAGACCACCTGAGCTCCCAGAGTCTTGAATTTCCTTCTACACCTTTTCAAAGTCTCTGGTAATACATATTGAGCTATTCCTTGCATTGTAATTTGTCTCAACAAGCAGGGAAGTGTGATTGGAAATGGATATGACTATGTTGGAATTAGTCTATCAGAGATCAAGAGTTCTTTGCTCTTGGCTCACAAGCAGCATGTGTTTCCTTCAGTCTCTTACAGTAATGAGTCACTATCAAGACTCTCTGTCTTGTAGATTGATACAGCATTTTCTTTGCCTTCCTCTTCGATCTTGATTTCTGTGCTTACTCAGTGAGCTAAAAACTGCTTCTGTTCAAAACTGCTCGTTTCTTCCCTGCTATGCATCTAAATTTTTTTTTCTGTGATTCAAATACAACCTTTTCTAGAAACATTTTCTTGTTTAATAAGAAAGATAATTTTAGTTAACAATTTAGTGATTCAGTGGTTAAGGCACCAGGTTAGAAACCAGGAGACTGAGTTCTGGCCTTACCTTAGGGATGAAAGCTGGATGGATTATTTTGGGCCTGTCACTCTCAGATCAAGCTGGTTGGTTAACAACAACAACAACAACAACAATAAATTTGTATGCTGCCCAATCCTGCAGAACTCGGGACCCAATTCCTATCATAACCAATGGTTCAACACAAAGTTGGTCTGAAATTAGTAGACACTGCCCTTGTGGGAAAACATTAGGAAGAAAAATATATATTAAAAAATTAAAGGTTGTAATTCTAGTAATTATTTTGTTCCCATGAATATTAGCAGTGTTCTCTATGTGCTCCACCTCATTTTTCATGCAATTGAACAAACTGCATGTAGTTTGTTTATTTGTTTATTTATTTATTCTATTAGATTTATACCCCTGGCTCATTTCCCCGGTCAAGGGGAACTTGAGGTGGCTAACAACAATTAAAATACAGTGTAATACAATATAAAAAGACTAAGCCAACAATCAACACATTCAAGGAGGGAGCAAATCAGTTCCAGGCCGACCGACAAAGCCAGGTCTTTACGGCTTTGCGGAAGGCCAACAAGGTGGGCATGGTCCTGATCTCTATTGGGAGCTGGTTCCAAAATTAATCTATACATTAACTCTTATACATAAGAGCATGCTAGAAATATTTTTCAAGATATTTAAAATGTAGTATTTCATTATTTTAAAATTAGCAGTCTATTAGCAATGCATAATTATTACCTGCTGATTAGAGTCTTCACTCTTTTTAATGCCACTCTCTTCCAGTGTATAATCATAATTAAAGAGGTAGCCTAATAAATACCACAGAACGCCAGCTTGGAACAGATGTGTCTGTAACCAATAATCCACCGCAAATGAGCTGACACATTCTACTCCGATTGAAGCCACACGTGGAATGTTCTAAGTAGGAATAAATACATTTGTTTTGGGATTTTAGTGACAGCTGTTGAAATTTGGTAGAAATTAATAAAGAGATCTATTAATATAAAATGCCATACTTCCTCGCACATTTCTGCTTCCCTCCCACTGAAATGTATTGCCTATAGTATAACTGCTTACATTATAGCATACTATAATATAACATAATAGTATAATTGAAGTGCAATAAGATAAACAGATCGTCTACTGATGCCAGAAGCTTACTATGGTCAACAAAATTAGTTTAGCAGGCTAAGACAAAAATGTCTTCTTCACATGCTAAGATATATGAATTTTTTTTTTAAAATCATTTTTTATTATTTTTCCAAGATTTAAAAACATAAGCAACATATATTTCATCCATTCTGGTGTTTCAGGGGTTATACACTCTTAATCTCCTGTCCCTTGCTATATATATTCATTTTATCAATTAATATTTAAAAAGAATAATTAAAGAGAAAATATAAAAAAAAGAAAAAAAGAAAATGTGAAAGGAAGAGGGGGAAAGGAAAAAAAGAAAAAAGAAAAATATAGCTAAAAGTATATATCATTACCCCTCCCCTTTTGCCCTTTCTAAATAGTTAATTTCCCCTTCATCATTAAAAATACTAATTAATTTTGCGCTTCTAACTAAATATCATGTAAAATATCCTTGCAGTCTAACAACTTATTAAAACTTTAAAATGTGTTTCATCTATCTAGAATT
>JANHGC010008389.1:2500-13924 GCA_027560395.1 Boaedon fuliginosus
TTATTTTGTTGACATTCGGCTCTGATTAAGAACAATAAAAAAATCATGCCCTGAATATCATATGCAAATACAACCCCGGGTATGCATCTAATTATGCCAAGGGAGCATTACGGTGACTAGCTTGGCATCGTTTCGCTCTTTCTTTCTTTCTTCTTTTTTTTTAAAGCAACAGCATACACTTCTGGGCTTGTTGTGTGAGGGAAGAGTCACCACGGCGACCGTCATTTAATAAACAGCAAATGCTGTACTTGTCACCAAAGCAAGGAAAATCAATTGTTCAGCTTGTTGTTTCCCTAATATTGGATCCAGGTAATGCTTATGGCAACAAGACTAGTTTCTGTCCCCCAACTCCTTTGCCTACCTGAGAGTCACAAAGATGCCAAAGATGCTAAGAGTCAATGTTAAACAGATTCACACATAGTAAGGCAAGTGTGATTGTGCCTGGTTTGTGGTGGGATTGTGCATAGTTCTTCTGATGGTCTAGAACACTGTTCTCCACCTCACCAATTTAAATATGTATGCACTTCAACTTCTAGAATTTTCCAGCTAGCATGCTGGCTTAAGTTATTATTCAATTATTATGGTTAGTTGCACAATCAGCTACCTGTTTACACTGGATTTGACATTTTCATCCACTATTGGATCCTTCTCAATAACTTGGGATAGGCAGATGTTGTTTGATGGGGATACAGCAGGGGTGTCAAACTCATGTTATCATGGCGGCATCACATGACGTATCTGGACTTTCCCCCCCTTCACTAAACTGGGCACCGGCATGGCCAGCACGTGACGCATCCAGTCCATGGGCTGGGAGTGTGACAGCCCTGGGTTACAGGTTATCACTACAGGATGTTAGTGGTTCCAAGTAAAGCTGCCTTTTGCAATTGACTGATGGTGACTTTGTCAAAGGCAACGGTGAGCAAATGGTGCTCCAGATGTTTTGGAATTGCAGCCAAACAATGACTACTATTGCTCCAATCTTTGCTTTCTTTTGCCTCAGACATTCTACTTCTATTTGCAGGTCTTTGTAACTTGTGATTTTCTCCAGTTCTACTCTGCTATCTTCAGTTACTGCAATGTCCACTTTCTTATTATATATTCTACCACTGAAGAGCATATTCAATCATTTAATCCAGGCATGTCCAAAGTATGGCCTGGGGGCCAATTGCAGCTTGTTTTCAAATTTTGAGCGACCCACAGCCTCTGCTCCCCACCGGTGTGTGTTTTCCCTTTCACCGCACAGTGGTTCCTGCAGCTGTCCCCCATTCATTTGCATGTAATGTTAATGGTTCAAAGAATGTCAGGCTGAATGATCAGCCCCCACATATTTTCACCTCACCAAATCTGGCCCTCCTTGCAAAAAGTTTGGACACCCCTGATTTAATCATTGTAAATGTTCACTAAAAAAAATCCCATTTCTTTTTATCCTCTTGAGCCACAGATAACAAAATGATTCTATCATCAATGCAGCAAACCTTTAGAAGTTTAAAAATGGCTATCATACAATCTATTAATTATTTCTTCTCCAAGATAAATACCTAGAAATTCTTTAGGTTAGGCCGTGGTCTTCAAACTGATTGTCTGCTGTGCTATCCTGTTGTGTGGATACATTTTAATCTATCAGCATCCTTAAACCTTACTGGCACAGTAGTTCAATGAAGACAGAAATGCTACGCAGTAGGATATCATATATTAAAAGGGCTACTTGCTTTTACATGTGCTCCTGTCAAGTCAGGTGTCATCCACCCTGTATTTGTGTAAGTCTACCCAAAGAAAACATTGACCTCTCTCTTACAGTTCATGTGGTTAGCTTTGGATAGATTTCTATCTTACATAGATCATCTTGAATATTTTTTTCTGCCTTTTAAGACCTCACCTGTCTTTCCCAGTGGATATTAATAGGTACTAATCCTTTGATACAATAATGATCCAGACACTGCCTCATGGAATGACCAACAAAAAGATTGAAGGGCAATAGTAGTACTATGCAGTACAAGGAGAGGGAAGGAGGAAAATAAAACTCTACAACAAGTCTGTATCTGATGAACTGCTGAATCTTATTTCTGAGGGTGTGTATGTGGGTGTCTGAAAAACAATGTTTGTGATAATCCTTGTACCTTTAAAATAAATTAATGGTGAAGAAAAAGGCTAAAATAAACATAACTAGGAAAGTGAGACAATGGAGATTGGAGCTGGGGAAAATACCAGGCTTTCCATGAGCTTTGTTATAACCTGGATCAAATGAACAAATTTGATCTTTATCTCAACACAGAGTGTCAGGGACTATTTAGAAAAGCACAGAGACTAGAGATGATATGGGTATCCAATGGAAAAAGATGGGAGAGAAATGGTAAGGGATGATAGTTACCATAGGTAACTTGTATAGAACCCAGCTAGTGTATGAAGGGTCACATACCACATAGTGGTAGCCGATGATGTTCCTGTTTTACTGCTGCTATTTTATAATGTGTACAGTGGAACCTCAGTTCACAATCACAATTGTTCCATAACTTTGGTTGTGAACTGCTTGTGAACCAAAATAAATTTTCCCATTGGGTTGTATGGAAATATGATTGATCTGTTCCAGACCCCTATGAACTTTATGGGTTTTTTAAATTTTTTGAAGCACTGTAATGTAGTTAAATATGCCACAGAACACACAGTGTAATAGTAACATCCTTTAATATGAACACTGAGAAAACCATGAACAACAGAGAAAACGGTTCAGTCGGTTGATTCTGAGCAAGGGAGAGGTTGTTGTTTTGTGGGAGAGTCCGCCTCCGTGATGGAAGGATGCTCTCCTTCAGGTGTTTTCTCTCTTGAGATTTCTTCATCCTTAGGAAGTGTGGTTGTGAACTGAGGATTTGTTCGTGAACCGAGTCAAACATAAAACTGATTTTTTGGTTGTGAACCGATTTGGTTGTGAACAGAAATGTTTGTGAACTGAGGTTCCACTGTACTTGCATTTTATGAATGAAGTTATTGTAAGAGTTTCCATCTTTTTTGTTATTGTTATATTTTGAAATATACTGTATATTCTGCCCCCCCTTATCCTTCTGAGATTTCTGCTGTCACTGCTAGTTAGCATCACATAGATAGGAAGTCATATTCAAAAGAAGATCAACTTGATTTGGGAAATATATGTATAGCTATAATGTTCCATCATTAATCAATAGATATTCCATTCAGATCATGGAACCTGAATACAAATATTGCAATTTTTATGTTCCTCAAGCTATCCAAGGTATCCAAGGTACCTATCTGACAAATGTCCAAAGGGTTCAATCATTTTTTTATGTATCCAGCTTACTCTATTCATTTCTAGTTGTTGAGTTATGAGGTAGATGACTTCTGGTGTGAGCCGATAAAAGTAAACTATGACATAGTGTATATTGGCAAAGAAGTTCCCAAGAAACAAAGAGTTGTATCCATTGTTTGGCCAAACTGTGGTGGCTTTTGTATGCAGAAGACAGCTGGGCCTATCTGTTACACATGTCATAAATTATTTCTTGACCATTAGCAGTTTTTCTGCATCATAACTGTTATTCAGGCATATTAAATCAGTGAGAGGGAAGAACACACCAGGACATCTGGGGCTGCCAGATAATTCAGTTAATTTCTATTCCCTTGAACCTGGAGGTGTTAATTTGGAAGCGCAACAGCCAAGTCTGAAGAATGCTAATACGTCATTTGAATGATTAATGCAATCAGGGGAATTGGGGGACCTTTGTTTACTTTTTAATTTTTGACATGGCGAAGGAAGGATGAGTCGGGCTAATTTCCTTCTTTTACTCCCTCTCCCACACCCCCAAAGTTAAGGGTAACTTTTTTATCATATGATTTGATTTAGGAATAGGGAGAAGACAGGATTTGTGAGAGAAACATTCTGGTCCATTTTTGTTCACATCCTGTTACAGCCAGGAAAAGAAAAGATGAAATTGTGATCTGCTGAGTAGTAGCCTCTTGGGTGAGAGATTTTAATATGAAAAATGGATTAAAAGATTCTACTTTAAAAACGATCAATTAAAAATCATTGTACCATAATTTATTCATTTTAAAAATGGGAAGGGAAAAGTGTTACGGAAATAATTTGTTTCCAATTCCAATTTGACTGTTCTATGAAGTAAATGCAAGGACCACAGTATCTTCTCTTTATTTACAAGTAGACATTCCCTTGTATAACAAAAAAGGCTTTCTATGACAAAATATCCCTAATTTTTAAAAGGCAAAACAGGAGTGGATTTGGCACCATGCACAAAATAATTCAAGGAATGCATCTGGAATCCTGCAATTATGGCAAGAGTAAGTCAATGTTTTGCAGTTTCTCCAAATTGCTTCTGAGTAAACATTGCCCATATCTATCCATTTGAGGCTTCATGGAGTCTTCAGCAAAGACAGTCAAGGCATTCTTACCAAAGTTTGAAGCAGAGGCTGAAAGTCCCAAAGATGCTTTTTCAAAAGTCAACTGGACTTCCTTTGTTTTTGCTTGAAGATGTTTTGCTTCTCATCCAAGAAACTTCTTCAATTCTGAATGAATGGTGAAGAACGGAAGGATATATATTCCTTGCAGTTATCTGGTCCTTAGCACTCTTTCTGATGGCTGAGGGCACAAATAAACTTCCAAGTGGCCTCGATGACTCTCAGAAAGAGTGCTAACGACCAAATGACTGCAAGGAATATCGATATTTTTGTCCACCATTCAGAACTGAAGAAACTTTTTGGATGAGAAGTGAAATGTCTTTGAACAAAAACAAAGAAAGGCCAGTTGCCTTTTGTAAAAGCACCTTTGGGACAACCATTATCTGGTTGATTAAGAATCTCCATAGACTAGGGCTGAAAGAAGTTTTTTTCAATAAAAGTAAGTCTTTTGGAGGAGTGCCAGGCAACTAACCTGCCAAGGAAATGCAAACCTCAGAAATGGATTTTACCATTAACTCTCATTTTAAAGCCCACAGCCAGATTAAAAGGTCCCAGGCTCTACATATTATAACTAAAGCTAACTATCACTTCATGCTGAAATTCAGGTAACCAATCTGCATGTCTTAGTAAATAGAGAAAATCTTTTTATTAATCATTTTTTATTATTTTTTCTTTAGATATACAGTATCTCTTATTGTGTGAACAGAGTTGCTTTTGGTTATCATTCATATCAATCCAATTCATCATTATTTTCATCATTAATTCTATCACATTTCTTCAAATTCTAGGTCATTCTTATTGTGTCTTATTTAAATAATTCAAGCTGAAAGCATTCAGATCTTTCTATTTATAAATAACATTTCTCTATTAATTATAAAACAAATTAATTTCATTTATATCTAATGTATATTAATTGCTATATTTGATCTCTATCACATTTTTTCATTTGATCTAATCTAACAAAAATTAATTCTAAAGATCATTTTCTATTTATATAAGCAAAGTTGAATTCAAATATTTATAAAAATTAATAACCTCTATCACTTGTTATCCATTTAAAATAATTCTTTCAACTAGTTATCAATTCAACATCATTCTGATTAATTTTATTCACTTAACTTTAAAGTTAAGTTAACAATCTCCATTAATCTTAAAATTGCTTAAATTTTATACTCATATATTTATCTCCATCTATATATCTTCTTTTGGTTCTTTTATTTCATTCTCTTCAATATCATAAACAAAATATCATTTAATTGTTTATATGTTTCATAAGTATTTAAAAACATTCATTATTCTATTTCCCCTCTCTATCTTGTTTCTGCCTTAATTTACAATCAAATTGTTTAAAGGCTTAAATGGTCATTTTTTTAGCCATTGTCCTGTCTTCTCCTTGAAGTTATAATCAATGTCTCTCTTTTGTTTTCTCTCCCATGCTTCTCATGTTCATCTGCACCCCTCTCCTGTCTCACCAACAATCAATTTCTCTGTTGTATTTTCTCCATTCTTTCTTGTGATTTCGTCATTCTTTTTTCTTTTTCTTTTTTCTTTATTAGTCCTCTTTTTATCATTCCTTCTTTTCCCTCATTCTGTTGCTTCATTTGTTGATTTAACAAATCCTTTATCCCCTTCTGGTCATATTCTAGTTGCTGCGTTGCATTTTTCGTTTGCTGCGCTGAGTCATCCATTTGTTCCTCCTTCTCCAATATCGATTCTGCCACATCATAGGCACTTGAGTCTCTATTCAACAAATTTACAATGTTATTTCCCATTTCCAATATCTTATCCATCAAGTCTATCATTCTTTCAAGAGTTAGAGGTATTTTCTCAGGCAGACTTCTTTCACAGCATAAACTAATCTCACCTCAGTTTCTCAATCTCTTCCCATCAGCTGGGAGCCACTCCCTCCTTCCAACAGTAATTAGCATTCTCAATGTCTCTTTTCAATGTCTCTTTCAAATGTAAATCTGCTGCTTCTGTTAAAACTCTAGAGTCTTTTTTTCTTAACACTGTTCCTTGGAGCTGATTTTCAATAGAAAGAAATCATCTCACCCAGCAACAAACTCCATTCACTTCACTTCCTCCTGCAAAATCTTGTATTCAGTCTGGCTCCGACTTCAAGGTGGCCATTTTAAGACTGCTGTTTAGCACCATCTTTGGCTTAGGGGATTTTCCTGGTCAGGGAAGAGAGATGTGGCTCCCCTCAACCTGCCAGGTGGTTCCCCTCAGCTTCACCACCCCTCCAAGGTGGTTTTGGCTCCGTTCAGAGCCCTCCAATGGGCAAGCCTGGATCAGGGATGTGGTAGTCACAGGCTCTGCATCCAGTATTGCTGGATGTCCAACCGGAAGTCCGTAAATAGAGAATTGAACATCAGTTAAGAAATGGAAAACACTCTGAACATAAGAGTGTTAACACATAAGAAAAGTCCTGTTGAATCAGGTGAAAGGCTCATCTCTTCCATTATTCTCTGTCACTGTATGGCCAACCATATATATCCAGGAAGCTAAACAAACTGCACGGTAGGTAGCAGTTGGTGTTTAATATATATTACCCATAATTTTCTCTTCATTGATTGTTCCCTTCTAAGTGAAAAGGAGCTTGTACTTCTCTGTGACGGTGACTCTGTCAGGAATGTATCCTCATGTAAGGGAAATTCACAAAGAACAGATCATAGACATGGGGTTTGGCTAAATTCATTCCCCTGCAGAAGGAGATATTGATGACTTCCAGTATTCTGCTAAGAAAATCAGATGGACATTTACAGTCTGAAAAAGATTGACATTATACTAGAAGGTGATACCATTCCAGTTGGAATGCATCCAATGAATTGCTGGGGAAAAGCAGACAGCAAGTACAAGTAGGAGTAGTGCTCATGATATGGCTGAATTAAAGTGTCAAGGATGTTTAACTTCTGATGTGACCGATGGCAAAAGGAAAGTTCTGTGCTGCAACTCTATTTAAACCAAGAGTGTCAAACTTGATTTCATTGAGAGCTGCATCAGGGTTGTGTTTGACCTTGGAGGTTGGGGCTGGGGGAGCATGGCTAGGGGGCATGGCCAGCTTGATGTCACTGGTGTCAGGGCACCTCTGATGGCCTGAGCACTCTGCGAGCAAAAATCTTCAGCTGCCATGGCCTCCTGAAACCCTCTGTCAATGAAAACGGAACTTGGGAGGGCCATCCTGAGCTCCGTTTTCACTGGCAGAGGGTTGCAGGAGGCGGTAGCAGCAAAAAATGGAGCTCAGGAGCCCATTTTCACTGGCAGAAGCACTGCAAGCCAGTCCTTCATTATTTCCTTCGCTAAACACCCCACAGGCAAGATCTAGCCCCTGGGCCCTGAATTTGACACCCCTGATGTAAACCATTGGTACATGGAATGTCAGAACCAAGAACCCAAGTAATACTGATGTCAGAGCAAGAATATCAATATTGAACTTTAATATTCTGGAATATTCTAGCAAACTGAAATGGATTGAAATGGGTTGTATCACATCAGAGGAGCAAAGGTCTTCTCCTGCAGCCATGAAAATCAAGGAGGAAATGGAGTAGAATCCTAATTCACAAAAGGATGTCAAACTAGAACTTCCTGAAAAATTACACATTCAACCAAAAAAATAAACTAAATAATCATACTAATAAGATTCAATCTCTGTAATATTCCATATGATTTTGCACTGAATGATTGCTGAAAACATGGGAATCCACCAGTTGCCTTCCTTAACTTGCGTTGCACTAAAATTATATAATATATCACTGAGTGATGTCATTCCATAACTTAATTTGCTGTATTCAGAGCGAATCTTGGGAACCTAAACTTTTGTCCAGTCTCCAATCTTTCCTTTTAGGGAAGGTTGTTGAGAAGTTGGTGGTGCTACAGCTCCATGAATCCTTTGAAGAAGCGGATTATCTGGACCTCTTTGAGTCTGGCTTCAGGCCTGGACACAGCACTGAGATGGCATTGGTCACATTGGTAGATGATCTCTGGCGAGCCTGGGATAGGGGTCATTCCTCTATCCTGGTGCTACCTGACCTCTCAGCGGCATTCGATACCATCGACCATGGTATCCTTCTGCAGCGGCTCAAGGGATTGGGAGTGGGAGGTACCGTGCTTCGATGGTTCTCCTCCTACCTCTTGGACCATATGCAGATGGTGCTGGTAGAAGGGCAGAGGTCAAGCCCGAGGCCCCTAGCATGCCCCATGAGGTCGGACAGAGTGGGTCTTCTTTGGATCCCATTGGACAGGCAGTGTCACCTGGCAATTCCAAGGAGGCCCTGGCCCTCTGGAATGATCTACCTCAGGAGCTCTGCAGGGTCCCGGACCTGAGAACCTTATGCAGAGCACTAAAGACCTGGCTGTTCCGGGGGGCTGGACTAGTTGACCCACCAAAATTTAGCAATTTTTAGGGGGATTTTAAAATTGTTTATACTTTTTATATGTTTTTACCAATGTTGTAAGCCGCCCAGTGTCCTTAGGGATTGGGCGGCCTATAAATTTAAATTAATTAATTAATTAAATAAATAAATAAATAAATAAATAAATAAATAAACCAGCTCATATTTATGATAGTTACGGCATCTTGCAGTCACATGATCATGATGTATGATCTTTCCAACCAACATTCAACAATGAAAATGAATTGGGAAATCCAGATTCATTTAATGACCACATGATTCACTTAATAACCATATTATTCATTTAATGGATTTAATGTAATGCGCTCTACATGGGGCTGCCCTTGAAGAGCACTCAGAAGCTCCAATTGGTCCAGAATGCAGCCACCCGAGTGATTAAGGGTGTACCTCAGTAAACCCATATAACACCACTCCTCCGCGAGCTGCACTGGCTCCCAATAGTCTTCCAGGTGCAAATTAAGGTGCTAGTCACAACTTTTAAAGCCCTTCATAGCTTAGGAGTGGGATACCTTTGAGACTGCCTCTGCCACCTCATGCCTCCAAGCGCCCTCACAGGGTTGGCCTGCTATAGGTTCTGTCAGCTAAACAATGCTGGCTGGCAGGCCCATGGACAAAGGCCTTCTCTGTCGCAGCACTGGCACTCTGGAAGCAGCTCCCTGTGGATATCTGAACTGTCCCAAATCTGTTGGCCTTCCACAGAGCTGTGAAGACCTGGCTCTGTCAGCAGGCTTGGAATTGTTGACTCCCGGAATGAATGATTGCATGTGTGCTGTATGACTGTGTTTTTAAATAGTTTAAATTTTATAGTTATTATATTGTATTTATAATGTTCATTTTATTATTGTATTTTTTTAATTGTGTTGTAAGCTGCCTCGAGTTCCCCTTGATTGAGGAAGAGTGGTGGGGTATAAATCTAATAAACAAACAAACAAACAAAGTCCATGGTAAAAATGGCCACAGAATTGGGTCTGGACACATGACAACTTGTTTAATGATTGTGTTGTTTAGTGATCAAAAATCCAGTCCTAATTGTGGTCGGAAGTCGAGAATTACCTCTATACTTCCTAAAGAAGAAAAGTCAGATAATCATGAGTTATATCAGGGCAGACCATGCACATATTTACATATTATTAGCCATTGAAAAATATTACTGAAATTAAATCCAAGTCATCTAATATCATTAGGGAAAAACAGGGGGAAGCAGCTTAAATGATATTTTTGCCAAGATCTGGAATGAAAACATTGCCCTCATTATCCCAACTACTTATGGACTGTATTAAAAAAAAGAAGAAAAAATCCTGGCACCTTGATTGCATATGTTTTAGCATACAATTAGCAATGCATTTCTGCAATAACAGCATAAGCTTTTCAGTGCCTCGGCTTATTTACCACGCACTGTAGATAAAAGAAGTATTATTCCCATCGCTCTTATTATTCAATTAAGATAAATATCAAGACTAATAATAGTAATAAAAAAGATAATCAGCATATTCTCTGGCAACTTAAAGCCACAACTCATGAATGTATAAATCCAGTTGAAATGAGAGGAACGTGTGCAAGATTGCAACCCTATAAAGCACTGAAGAGGGAGATCAAGTGAGAATCTTTGGCTAGATGAATCGTTCTGCATAACAGAGATAAAAGAGAGCTTCCTGGGCCCCAAGGCAAACCTCTTGGATGCTTCCCCAGCCCTAACATTCACCATAAATGAAATACCTTCTGGTGTTTTTTGTCAGAGGAGACCTATCCAGGGCTTGCACACCCATGCCTGTCCAGGGAAGAGCAGCAGGAGCACTGACTTTGTGGTCTTTTGGGATGGAGATGCACAGAGCGGCTGTGATAGTACTAGAGCGACCAGATTGGGTTTATTTATTTTAGTTATTTATTTATTTTGTCAAACATATACATAACAGGCAGGGTATCAACGTAAACATGAAAAAAGAAGGTCTATACAGGTGAATGGAAATAGTAAGACAGGGACAGTAGGCATGCTGGTGCGCTTATGTATATCCCCTTTATGGACCTCTTAAGAATGGTGTGGGGTCCACAGTGGACAGTATGAAGTTGAAGCTGTGAGGGTTTGAGGCTGTAACAACGGAGTCAGGTTGAGTATTCCAGACATTAACTATTCTGTTGCTGAAGTCATATTTGTTGCAACCGAGTTTGGAGCGGTTTACCTTGAGTTTATATCGATTGTTTGCCCATGTATTATTGTGATTGAAACTGAAGAAGTCATTGACAGGTAGGATGTTGTAGCAGATAATTTTGTGGGCTATGCTTAGATCAGACTGCAGGCGACACAGTTCAAGATTGTCTAAGCCCAGAATTTCTAGCCTGGTGACATAAGGGATTCTATTGCAGGTTTAAAAATGAAGTACTCTTCTTGTGAAATACCTCTGGACCCACTCGATTGTGTAAATGTCCAATGTGTAGTGTGGATTCCAGAGGGGTGAGCTATATTTGAGAATTGGTCTGGCAAAGGTTTTGTATGCCCTATTTAGAAGTACAACGTCACTGGAGAAGAAGCTTCACAAAATTAGGTTAACAACTCTTAATGCCTTTTTGGCAATGCTGTTACAGTGAGCTCTGGGGC
>JANHGC010008390.1:0-10545 GCA_027560395.1 Boaedon fuliginosus
ATTCGATCTGACAACCTGCTGAACAAGTCAGCAGAGACTGCAGTGCTGCATTTAACCACTGCGCCACCGAGGATCTTAACCCCTGGTGCCACTGAGGCCTTCTGAAGCCCCTGGTGCCCCCTCCCACATCTCTGCTCTGGCCAGGCCATCTCTGGGCCAAGGGCAGGGCGGGCTCTAGGCCAAGGGCAGGGCAGCTCTGTGGAAAGGCAGGCAGGTCTTGACAGGAGCACTGGGCCGCAGCCATTTGCAGGCCTTCTTAAGCCCCCGCACCCTCTCCAACATTGTAGGTGACCTTACTTGGTGGGGTGGGCTGCTCCGTGTGTCTTGGGCTCGTTGCCACTGGGGCAAATCTGGAATTTATACATATAAAACATGGCACCTCAGAGGTTTGAATATGGTGCCTAAGTCAGTTTGAAAACTGCACACGCTTTGTAGAGAGAGGCAAAACTGCACATGCTCAGTAGAGAGTTGCTCTTTACTGAAGAGTGTCCTCTTTGCCCCCCAAAAAGGGGATCAAAAATCACACCTACCCTTTGGAGACCTTGACAGTGCTGATCTTACTACACTTTACTACCTATCTGTCAAGTTTGAGGTAGATTGGTGCAGAACTGAAAGTTTGTACACAGCACATACAAACACACATCCGCACCCCACCTCTCTTTTATATAGATTATACATGTTCTCATATGTAATTCATATTATACACGAACCAGCCCATGTATAATTCTTGGTCTCACATTACATCCTATAAATTCTTGCCAATGTTCATGCCATTTTAGGTTTATCAGCAAATCTTACTCTCTTGGATAGAAGCCAGTAGACCAAAATCCATTTTCAACAGCTGCTGAAATTGTACAATCCATGAATGAAGGCAAATATATGTATCCCAGGAGAATGTTGCAAGATTTTATTTTTAGCCCTACCGAAGCAGAGCCTCAAAAAATTAAACGAAACTCATAAACGTTCCTCTCCATGGAAATCTTTAGTAAGAGGCGAAAGATTTATACGATCTGAAGAGAAACCAGAGTATATTGCAAGATTGAATCTGGGTCGGTCACTGGGACCAGTGATTTAGTCTTCTGGCCTTTTGGACTCATGCTGGAGCCCATCCAGTATTCTAGTAGAGAACTTCTCTCCTGGAATACAAGTTTTGGGCTAGTCTGTAAATTGTTTTATGTAGTGCCTTCCTATTGGCTGATTGGTGTGTTGAGGGCTGGTGATTGGCTATTGTTTCCTTATGCTGCGAAGCTCTCGGTTTCTAAGTACTTGATAATCTGGTGGTAAATCAGCACTCCTGTTAAATCTCTGGTCCGGGTGACCAACCCAGATACAATCTTATACAATCCATGTTAGTCATTGTAGCATCTTTATCAACTGCCATATTTCCTTTACTCAACTATTTGACTGGCAGTTTTCAAAAAACAAAACAAAACTGGAGAACCATTTGACTGGTTGGTATAAGGCTATGATTTGAGCAGGGGATTGGACTAGAAGCCTCCGAGGTCCCCTCTAGCCCTATAATTCAATGATTCTCCTCAGAAAAGTGATTCTAAGGGTTTTCAAGGCTTCTCCTTCCCCACCTTCATATCTGCCATGCTTTCTTCTATGAGAATGGTATCCTCTAAGAAGCTAAACAATCTTCTGTTCCTAGCATATTATTGGCAACCAAATTACTTAATTAGAAAAATAACTTTGGGCAACTTGTAGTTTATGCCTGTCCCATTTGGTGTGACAGAATTGATACATCAGAGTCCCACTGATTAAACAATGGGCTCAGGAGCCAAGTCTTGTCTGCCATGGATCCTGGTCTCTGAACACCTTTCTCCCTGAGATTTTGGTAGTCTCTATCCTGGCCTTATTCAAATAAATATCCCAGGTGCCGATGGAATCCTGGTCTGATGTTTGTGTTTTTAACAGGATTGTTGTTTGTTTTCTCCTTCATATTCTTTTTTTGATGACATAATTATTTTATTTGAGTCCTTGATTGTTGAGACTTTGTAGAGTGGTAACACATTCAAAAGGCAGTCTATAAATCTGATGAAGAAGTAAATATTCTGTCTTCCTCCCAGTGCCTTCTCCAGAATCCATGTGGCCAAGGAGTCGGCATCAAAATCATGTTGCCCCCATTGTCACATTCAGTGTTTCCTATTTCATTTTCCACAATGGAAATACTACCCATCACTAACACTGCCACATAGATCCTGAAACTTACCTTTCTTAGTAGCAAGGAGGATGTCAGCTTCCTCAGATCTCAAAGAACCAGTTATTCTTTTAATTTGAAAGTTTTTATTAGACTAGGAAATATAATTTATTGCATAAAAATTAATTTGTTACAATAGGAATGCTAAATTTATTTACAATTCTTAGTGTACAGAATAAACAGAGTAGAGGATGCTTCCAAACTCTGCCCCCTCCCACCAAAAAAACCAGAAATCCTCTGGAGGTATAAATATTGAAATAGAAGGAAAAACTAGAGAATGTTGAAGGTCACTCTTGAAAAGATAAAAGGTAAAAGAAATGTGGTCTTCCTTTCAGCAGAATGACAACTCTCCCAATTCTGGAATATCTAAGACCAACTGATCTGGAGGGCACCAGCTTGGGGAATGTTTCCCTGTTTTGTCATGCTACACCACCAGTGTTTCTCAACTTCAGCAATTTTAAGATGTGTGAACTTCAATTCCTGGCTAAGGAATTCTGGGAGTTGAAGTCCACATCTTGTAGAGTTCTTGAAATTCAGAAACACTGCTCTACATTAACAAAAGCAAAGAGAAAGAGGCACTCTACTAACTGCTCAATAAAAGTCAATGTTCATTCCCTTTTCTTGTCATTACCAGACATGCCTAAATCTGTTATACTGAATTCTCTCTTTCTCAAGCACACATCAATTTCCTAGTTCTGATGCCAGACCCACACGTTATGAATGTGCACACACCTGTACATGAAATCAAGAGCAAGGCAGAAGCCCTACAGTCCTTTGGAGGGGCCTGCCGTGGTTGCTTCACACTTTTCATTGCATTCTTTGAATTTCTTTGGCAAGCCAATGCATTCCCATCTTCATATTAGCCCTCAATAAGCAGCCTCTAAGCATATATGGCATTTCTAGCTCTTCCCATACAGTTGACATAAGCAACTAATGTCAGCTTGTACGATCTCCCCTCTGGATGACTGAAGAGATATGTTCATGCAACCCAAAAAAATAATAATGATTGTACTGAGGCCTGATCAAATATTCCCAGATGTACTGTATATGGTCTTGAACAAAATTAACAGGAAAAGCAATTTTGGGACACACAGAGAGATAGAAACGGAGAGAGAGAGAGAGAATGGAAAAGAACGAGCGAGAGCACACAATATATATTTAAGACACTTGGCCCTTAGAATCTGTGTCTAGGTAGCATAAAATTAATGCAGAAGATTTGTTTCAATGGACGCTTGTAATGGACACCTGTAAATCCCATAGCACTATGTTTATGTTTATAACCTGATCCCTTAAATCAGCTTTTCCCAACTGCTTCCAAGTATGTTTGCTGGGGATTATGAGGAGTGTAGTCCAATACTTTTGGAGGACAATGGGTTGGGGAGATTGCCTTAATTTGGTTAGCCCCAAAATAAACAATCCCTTACCTGAAGAGATCAAGGTTTAAAGAGCAGCCTCTAGTTTTAAATCCTTGTCTATATCTAATACTTTCCCTCTTACTGCCCCGTCTTCATTCAAATATTTAGCAATAATAGAAAATTAGACTAAAAGCAAGGACATACAAAAAGATTATAACACAGGAAGCAGGACTTCTTTTATACACTTGACTGAGAATGGGATCAATCTCTTTCCCCCCAACTAGCTGGAAATATCCCATAAGATAAAAAAAGAAAGAAAGAGAACCCCCCCCCCCAACACATTGCTCTCCACCTGCTGCTATAGAGGAAGGAAATGCCTGCAGCCCTTCCCAAATACCTTGTGGTTAAATGACTATAATGTTTATATTTAACAGAAACAGTTCTTGTTTTACTACTGAACACAGGAAAGAGGCCTTCAGATTATTTCACTTAAAAAAAAGCCCAGCAACAATTAAGAAAACACAGTTTATCTTTTGGTTCCAAAAATCTGGACATTTAGCCAGATCTATATATTGCATATGTAGATCCCTGATATTTGCCTTATAAAAAAATAAGAAATTATGACCGACTAATGAATATACAGGACACACATTTTAAAATACCCAGTATCAGATGGGTTGAAAGAAACTTCCAATACTGATTTATCTTGATATAGTTTTCCATACTCTTTAAGATTCCCAAGCGGCCACTGGAAAGTTGTTTTTGCATAAAGTAGTTTGAAGAAATACAGAATTTGGATCGTGAAGTTCTGTCCTTCTAAACTTTATAAATGGCACAAATTCAAAACACATCCTTAAAGACCAGACAGCAGGGCTGCAAACGTTACAGAAATTATTTTCTGTTTGAGGCCAAGGACAGCTGAAGAAAGGAAGAATGTTCTAGATTTCTTCACTTTAGTTCAAATCACTGATTTCAGTGGGAGGGTTGATTCAACGTGATTCAATAATATAAAAGGATTTGTAAAACTGTTGGGTGTATTCACAGACTCAAACTGTTTTGGGTCTCTTCAGAAACTCGAGAGATCTTTGAATCAACAATGGGAACTTTTGGATTCAAGTGTTTTGACTCAATTTTCAGACCTGATTTGGAGGCGAATCTAATCTTCCAAGCTGAATCTCTAAATCAAAAGCTTTACACAATCTTAGAAGAAAGCTTAAAGGGTCTTTGCATTGCAAATCCACCCCAATGATGCTTTTCCCCAGCCTACCAGTTTTTATTCTTTTGGGGTAAATGACTAAACCAGGGGTGTCAAATTCAAGGCCCGGGGGCCAGATCTGGCCCATGGGATGCTTAGGACTGGCCCGCGGTACCTCTGCCAGCAAAATGGAGCTTTGGAGGGCTGCGTGCAGTCCTCCCGAACTTTTTTGCTGGCAGAGGGTTGCAGGTGGCCATTGCAGCCAGAAATGGCACTCAGGGGCCCGTTTTCCCTGGCAGAGAACTCGGGCCACCACAGGTGTCCCAACACAAGTGACATCGAGCTGGCCATGCCCACCCTGGCCATGCACCCTCTGCCCCCACAAGGTCAAACACAATCCTGATGTGGCCCTCAATGAAATTGAGTTTGACACCCCTGAACAGATACAAAAATGTATTTTCTGAAGTAAGAATAGAGCTGAACTAGGAGTTGACTATTTTGCAATAATAAAGGATCTCTAATCGATACTGCTAGATATTACATCACTGGAAAGTTCTAAATCAGATGCCTCTCCATGAAATGTTGCTGTTGTTGCAGCAAATCTATCTTGTTTCTAACATCTTTTGGGGGGCAAGGATCAAATAAATGAATGAGATATCCTGAGGAACAATTGGTTACTAAGCTATCAAGTAAAGAAATAATCTCTAGTAACAATTCTGCTCCCTGAGAGTGAGGGTCCCTTCCCCCTTTTGTCCTAGAGTTCATCAATAACATGTGTAGCTTTTGACAGTCCTCTCCAGCTGGAATTTTGAGCTCAAAAGTCCAATAATTGGGAGGGTACCAGGTTTGGGAAGCCAGGCTAAGGAGAAGGTGGAGAACCAGTTGCTGTTCAGGTGATGTACTATTCAAGTTCTTGTAACTCTGAACGGTGTGTATATTGGATGGAGTTCATGAGAACTGGAAGGAAACAGCAGAGGGAGTGTGGATACAGGTTCTACTATCCTTAATTTAAGGGAATGGGCATCCCTGAAGCTCAACACCTTGGTACAAAGCCTGCTACATCATGTCATCGCTTAAAGTTATTGCTTACAAAGCAGCACTTGTGAAAGGGGAGAAGAATTAAGAACATGACCAGCATTTGGAGCAATAATGCTCCATACTATGCTGGCAGAAGAGGACAATATCTGAAGAGGTAGTGGCTATAAGAAAATACCCTGCAACTACGTAGTTCTTGCAACAGCACAGGCTATTGCAAATCGTTGTTTAAAAAAAAAAATTAAAGCAATACACATGCATTTCCATTAGAGTTTTACTGCTGGAGTTAGCTTTTTGTATTCTCTGCTAGATTCTTCTGCTGGGACGATCTGGAAAATGCGATAGGCAAAAAACACTGGCAAAAGGATGGATTTTCAGGTAATTCAGCTCCTTGCTCACCTATGCCTATTTCCAATTTCCCAGAGCAAATACAGGTAGTCCTCGACTTACGATCACGATAGAGCCCAACATTTATGTTACTGAGACAATTGCTAAGTGAGTTTTGCCCCATTTTACTTTTTTTCTTGCTACTGTTGTTAAGTGAATCTTTGTAATTATTAAGTTAGTAACACAGTTGTTAAGTGAATCTGGTTTCCCATTGACTTTGTTTGTCAGAAGTTTGCAAAAGGGGATCCCTTGACCCCGGGACACTGCAACCGTCATAAATATGAATCGGTTGCCAAGCGTCAGATTTTTGATCATGTGGGGGTGCTGCAAAGATGATGTGAAAAACAGTCACTTTTTTCAGTGCCGTTGTAACCTTGAACAGCCACTAAATGAACTATTGTAAATTGAGGACTATCTGTATAGAAAACAATTCCTGATCCTTTAGCAGTCGCTGCCTTTGCTTCTTCCCTGTGATCATCAGGCCTAGAAACCTGAAGGAAAGATCCACCCAAGCTAAAGATTCCTTTGCATGTGGCTTTTTACAGATGTTGTAGACAACTGTGGGATCACCACAAAGGAAATTAAAATGTGCTGCCTTTCATTTTCCACTCAAAGTGGGGTTGGCATATATTTAATACCAGAACTGTTACAAGACAATCATTTGTATTATTCATGGATACTATTTTTTTTAAAAAAAGAACAATTATGTCCTAGAACATCTGCAATATAAAATATCTATATAAGGCACTGCAAAGCATTGCTAACCGAAAGAAGAAAATTATAATCCCAATATTAGCTCTGAGTGAACAAATATAACTAACCATTTGGAAATGCGCTCTAGAACAGCAGAACAGTGCTGTATTCAAAACAACACACATACACACAGGTTTGATTTACATAGTAAGATGTGATTTGAGTTTCTTTGAATGGGTGTGTTGTATGAACCCAGGCTCTGTAGTTTGAATTATGATTAACTGAACCATTCCTTGGTTTGTATTCTGAATCAAAGAGTCAGACACTTGCATTTAGAACTGATTCCTTCAAACATAATTTCAGCATGAGTGTTAATAGCGAATAGACCCCTCTGCTATATTTTTCACCAGACTCAAGAACTAGGCAGGAGAAGTATAAGGACTGAAGATTCTTAACGTTTTCTATTCCCACCCCAACCAAAGAGAACATATTAGGAATTCTTGAGCAACTCTATAAGCCCGGTAAACTGATCTTCACCTGAAAAGACTGGACATTCCTCATGACTTTAAAATGAAAACAGACAATTTTAGCTTATCATCTCGAACATTTCCTACTCTTTTTGCCCTGGAATCTGAGGAATCAGTGATGAGGTGTTAAATAAAAATCCACTTAAATGGAAACAAGTGCCTTGCGTTAAAGAACTTTCTCATTGATCTGTTGTTGGTGATAATCAACAGCCACCATGTAAATTTTCCTTCTTTATGCCTTAGAATCACACAGTTCTTAAAAACAAAGAAATGGAATCCATTAAAAGAAATAAGTTTTGGAAATGATGGGGAAAAAAACAAACAGTGATGCTCGTCCTCCATGGCTTTCAATGAAATTCAAGCCAGCACAACTGATGATCTAACTCACGGCTGCCAAACATGCCACCTCACGTTGCTGTCACGTGGCATATTGTGACTTTTTCCCCACTTTGCAGAGCTGGGGTGAGGGTGGCCTGCGTGTGACACATCCGGCCTGCCACCAGTTTGACACCCCTGATCTAACCTGCAGTCTAAAGCACACCCTCAAGTGGAAGGAAGGTACGTCTGTTCTGACATTTATTGCATCCTGTTTTTCTATAAAGCAGTTGCATTGGAATCAAAGAAGGCCTGTTCATAAATGTGCCAGCTTTGAAGTGATGTTAAGAGTGTAAAAACTTCCAATGCTCATTTTTCCAAAATTGTTATCCTGAGAGAAAAAAAAAAAAGAAAATTAAAAAGCTCATTTACTAAGAACTTCCATTGATTTGGTTTTCTTCAGTCTCCAGGAGCAACACAGAACTAGTAATTTTGAGAGTGCCGGGCAGGAATGCTGATGTCAGCAGTGTAAATATCTCAAAATGGTATTCCAAAATATTCCAAAATATTCAACATGCTTCTAACGTTATCTTTTAATTGTCTTTTAGATAAAAACCCAGCTTGATCTTCACAAATAAATTCTTGTAAAATTATTTTCCATCTATCAGCTAGGATCAGTGTAAACAAGTTAGTAATTATATTGGACTATAATTTCTTGTCAAGTCAAACCCTTTGCTAGGTATTGATGTTTATTTTCATCTTTCCGTATCTCAGGCTTCTTTCCTCCCTTCAAGACAACATTAATTGTGTTTTGCAAAGGTCGCAAGAGTCCATCATCAAAGCATTTATAATAAGAAGCCAATAATTCATATGGTTTTTCTGCACTTTTCCAGGTTTAATCTTTTTTATTGCTTCAGAAGCCTCTCTACAATTAATCATTCGTGGCCATTGGGAAGAATCTACCCAAAGAGAATTAAGCACTCTTCTCAAGTACTAATAAAAATACTTGTCACTATGCTTAACAATAGAATTATGTATGTTTACATTAATATAGACAGTATCTCAATTGGTGGCCACTGTGTTTTCTGCACGATAACGTTTTGATTCAGAAATCATGGGGACTAAAATAACATAAACGCCAAGATCTTTAGGACATGGTATAGGGCAGTACAAAACATTTTGCTGAAATCACCAACAAAATTAAATGTGTGTCTGTCCACACCATGCACAGATAGCCTTCAATGCAGTACTAAGAACCTGTGTTGCTTCTAGGATCTTACCAACACGCTTTGCAAAGAGCCCTTTCTGAATGCTTTGCATTGCCTTAATACATCGTGTTTGTCTGGGGGAACTCTATTTTACCTGGGAGCAATTCTCTGCCCATGTTATGTACACATTCAGGCTCTAAGAAGGTTTAAAGAATTGTATTTCTATCAATCTGCTGCTATCGCAGCCTTGCAAATTTGTATGAGAAAGGACAGAGCTTCTGGTTAGCAAAGCTACCCATGAGGAAAAGCAAGAATTTTCCACATGAAATAAATACAATTTTTCCTACTTATGATATAAATGCTGCTTGAGAAAAGGTCAAGAAGATTGATCACAATCTCTCTTCTTCTAGGATTTAGCTACTTTCCAGGGTTCTTGGCATCCTCCCAATATAAATTCTGAAAATGGCCAAGATCTCGCAAGGCTTCAGCACTCTCACCTCAAGATCTTGCAAAAATCATACATGAAAAAGTTAAGATATCATAAACCTCTAATGTGAGAACACTGAGGACCCAGGAGAGCGTGATGTCCTTGTGAATTTTCAGCCACATTAAATAGTGGATATTAACTTTTTTCTAAAGCAAGCTAGAACTAAAGTGCACTTCTGGGATAGATCTTAGGAAGGAAGAAAGACACAAGTAGCTGTTGCACATGCTGGAATTCGTTACGAGAGAGAGAGAAAGAGAGAGGGAGGGAGGGAGAGAGAGAAAGAGAGAGAGAGAGAGAGAAGCTGGCTCAAAGAAGTACACATATAAAATGGAAAGGTTCCTGTGAGAGACTATGCTGAGGTTGAGAGAGAAGGAGAAGCAGCTCTAGACAAGCAGCAATGGGAAAGCTCATTGTAGGCTTAGCCGTAGATCCGTAAAGTAATTTATCCATAGTGTATAACACAGTTGTCCTGAGATAAAGAAAACCAAAAGCCCTCCTCTTCTTAATGAACTTATTAATAAGGGAGAACTCGATGGCTTGTATCTCAGTTCTCAAGATTATGTACTGTAGCCCCTTGCCATGAGAATTCAATTAAAGGAAGTTTGTGATACTTGTTTTCCTTGATCACACTCCCTAATTTACCCAATGCCACAGATATGTGTAGTTAAATAATCAATGCTTTTAAAAATGAGAGGTTGAGGAACCAAACACCTATGCCTTGCATCATTCGGGTCACATGGTTGCATGTAGACAGAAGTCCTTCCTCGTGACCTTCTTGTAGCCTTTTCTAGCATCATCCAACCCTTGTTGTTGTGCTAAAACAACAGTCATGAAGACAGGCTTGATACCATTTGGCTGGGTGATGCTATGAAAACATTTTAAACCACTAGTGGAAAAACAGCCAGATTCAGTGCACGCCAGGGAGAAGCAGTCCCATATACAGGTAGTCTTGGACTTACAACCATTCATTTTAGAAGTTTATTCAAAGTTACAACGGTATTGAAAAAAGTGACTTATGACCTCACACTTATATACCCACAGATATGTGATTAAAATTTGGGTGCTCAGTGATTGGCATGTATTTGCCACCGACCCAGCTGGCTTCTGACAAGTAAAATCAGCACCGGGGGGTGGGGGCGAGCC
>JANHGC010008395.1:0-10799 GCA_027560395.1 Boaedon fuliginosus
GGGACATAAGGAAGGAGGGAGGGAGGGAGGAAGATAGTATGGAAGAAAGTTGAAGGAAGTTGTCAGTCCAATTAAGAAAATCCAGGCAAGGCTAGGTCATTAGCTAGTAAATAATAAAATTATCAAGGCAGAAGAATGTAGTAATACAGCCTTCCTAGTTTAGTGTTTACTACCGTATACTGCTAGGTGATTTTAGGAGTTGTTAGCCCAACACATGGGTTTGTTTGCTGGATTACTACCTCTGGAGAGAGAAAAAAATTCTATTTGAAAGATTCAGACAATATAAAATTGTATCAATATATTGATTCCTTAGTTTTTTAAAAAGTTATTTGCATATATGTTGAGAAATAAATTCCATTTAATTCGGTGAAATCTATCATAGGTTGTCCTTAAAAAGAATTTGCAGATGAAATTTCCTTTTTTCTGCCAAATGGACGCATCTCAAGATTGTTTTGTGGGTAGTCTTGAATGTGATCATTTAAGCTCCAGAAAACAAAACAAAAAACCCCACCAAACCTAAAAATTCCCAGGTTCGATTATGCTTTGAAACAAAACAAATGGATGTGAACATTGTTATGAACGTTCGTAACATAACTATCGTAAAAGCATTAAGCTAATAGGAAATATTCTGCTTCCATGATCATGAAAGTTAATATCTTTTAGAAGCAATTCAGTAGATGAATTTGATTTTTTAGATGCAAAAATGGGAGGACACAATTTTTAGCATCTGTAACTTGTATGACCCCAACTTACACAGTTATTAAAAGTGCAGGAGTTCTGTCCTCTTTTGCATCTAGTCAGCATACTGTTTATACATGGATGATAATAAGAACAAGGCATAACAGCACCATACAAATTAAAATCCAAGCTAATAAAGGGAGTAGATGAGGACAAAGGACAACATCAGGCATATGGCTACATCGATCAAGCAGGTTTGGCTGCCTTAACAATGTTTTTATGCAGAAAAGAAAAAAAAATCCTGAACAGGAAATAGAATCCTCAGGCTTAATGGGTATTGAGTTCCCCTCTGGGTGAAGAGAGGCGGGGTATAAATCCAATAAATAAATAAATAAATAAATAATGTGTGCCTTTCTTTGAAGAAATACTGACAGGCAATTGTTTAAAATATCCCAACCACCCTCAAGGCCTGTTTAGCCTGATTAAAGTTCCAAAGGAGAACACAACTTCTTAACAGAATCGTTAAAGTTCTGACATCTGATGAAGATGGGAAATTCTAGTGCAGGGGAAAACTTAGTTTGCTTGATGTTACTGCCTGTAAAATAAGACATAGTGACAGATTGAAGTAAAAGAATAAAAATTGCCCCCCACCGATGTTGACTTGAAAGCTGAACCATGCGAAGGTCTCACGACCATTGGTTTGTTTTGGTAAGAGCAGACCTTCGGACACACATGAGTCCTCCTCTAGTTCTCTAGAGGAGGTTTCAATGCTGGGAAAGGTGGAAGGAAAGAGAAGAAGAGGTTGACAAGGAGAAAGATGTATAAACTTAGCTAGAGAGCTGGTGGGCACATTATTAAAGATCTACAGGACCAGATTAAGGACAGAACATCTGGGCAGAAAACCTACTGATATGGTTCATTAAGACTCAACACCATCTTAATAGCACAATCAATACACAATTCCTAATTGCTTTTATAATGCTGTTTCCAGCTTATCCTCTGAATCAAGTGGTGTTCTGAACTATGTAAATTTTATATAACAACGTTTTGTAAGTAAAAACTCATACATTTTTCAGGGTAAGAGAATACTCCTTTACAATAAATAAATTCTACATCTACAAAATAGAAATTACAGGATGGAAAGAAAAGTATGGCATCCAAAATAACTCTTTTAAGTAATTACAATTATTGTTGTCATGCCATCTAGAAGAAGCAAGCAATAGTCAATATCAATATACTACTAAAACTCTTAACAGTGATTATCGTTTAACCCAAATGGTATAAAATACAGGTATAAGTGGTGTGGTGCTGCAGTGGTTAGAACGCCATACTGCAGGTTACTTCTGCTGACTGCCGACTGCCTGCAATTTGGCAGTTCAAATTTCACCAGGCTCAAGGTTGACTCAGCCTTCCAGCCTTCCGAGGTCGGTAAAATGAGGACCCAGATTGTTGGGGGCAATAGGCTGACTCTGTAAACTGCTTAGAGAGGGTTATAAAGTACTATAAAGCGGTATATAAGTCTAAGTGCTATTGCTATTGCTAGTCATCAACTTACAACCAGTCGCTTAGTGACCATTCAAAGATATGACAGACCGTTCAAAAGCTACTTATGACCTGATTTTGAAGTTGTGCCAACTGCAGAGCCCCTACTGTCATGTTAACAAAATTCAGGCACTTGGCAACTTACTTGCCCTTATGACTGACCACAAAGATGCTACATTGGTCAACCACACCTATTTCCCATTGGGAGTGGGTGTAATAAATTGGGGTCATTTCGAAATGGTGCACACTTCTTGGATGGAGCTCTGGAGATTGTGTTAGCAAAGGAAAGCAGGCCGACTCTGCCTTTTGGTTTCCCTGCAGCCCAAGTAGCTCTGTGGTGGAGGCAGGCACTATTTCAGAATGAACTGTGGCCACTCCCAAATTGTTGCCCTCTTCATGCATGGAACCTCCACTGTATAGTGGAGTAGTGCAGTAGATGCTTCCAGAAGGAGATCTACAGTAAAAGGTAAGTGACCAATAGGTGGTGGGGTGTATGGAGGAGAGTGTAGGACCCAGCAGGAAAGGAAACAGGCCCAAGGCCTGCAGGGACCCAGTGGGGCAGGAAAGGAGGCCCAAGGCCTGCAGATATCCTGATGGATGGGAAGTGGAGCACAGGGTGCATCAATGAGTGGGAGAGGTCTTCAAGAGGTCTGGGGCAGGCTACGTATGAGCTGGGACAGTGCTTAGTGCCATCCTGGGCTGTGCTAGGCCTTTCGGAATTCCCCATCTTTGAGGCAGCCCATGCTCCACTTACATGGAGTGATCATTACGTTGAATGATCACATCAGGGAGAGCAGAGATAAGTGAGGCAATCACAGAGGTGCTTCACTTAATGACCATCACTTAATGACCATCACAACTTGCAGTCTCCATTATGATTGAAAGTTGAGGACTATTTCTACTGCAACATCAAGATATCTAAAATCTACTAAAGAAAATACGGACTTATTACTCATTCCTCCTTGGAATTGAAATTTTCACAATGTTCAGACTAGTTGTATTTGCAAAGATGTGGCTGTTGCACTGTCCCCATGAGCTGTGGTGGCACAATGGTTAGAATGCAATACTGCAGGCTACTGACTGCCAGCTGCAAGCAGTTTGCCAGTTCGATCCTGACCAGCTCAAGCTCAAGGGTGGGGATGTTTATTAACACTCAATTATCATTCTGTAACTCAAGATTGACTCAGCCTTCCATCCTTCTGAGATTGGTAAAATGAAGACTCAAATTTTGGGGGCTCTGTAAACCACTTAGGCTGTAAAGCACTGTGAAGCAGTAAATAAGTGCTATTGATATTGCGGCATTGTGAATTCTGACTGTCCCTGTCAGCTTCCCACGAGCAAAGTCAATGGGAATGCCTGGAGAAAGACACAAGTCAAACCCATTGATTTTTGCCACTTGTGGTCATTCTGTTTATTTGTTTAGGCCAGCATTATGTGACACTGCAAGTTTGACACCACTGGTTTAGGCAATTAAATACTGACTTATTACTGAAGTTCCGTTGCCTCTTCTATTATTTTTCTATGTATGATAAATCCTCTTCTTAGATGATCATGGGACCATCCACGCACGGGGTTAAAAAATGATCATCCTAAAATTTAATGTCCCTTTTTGTCATATCAGACTGCACTATAGTACCTTTCTCTCGAAGGACCAACGGGTAACAGGGTTGTCTTTCAAAAGAGCACCAGATTTTTACAAACTTTTACCATTTCCTTTGTCTCAGCATATCTTAGTGGTTTTCCAGGGTATTTTCCCTAGTTATTTTCCAAACCAGGGTCTTTTACGTTGTGCATCAGTGGTATTTGCACTATTGTTTTGCAAAGTAGGCAGTGAATGAAGTAAAAGAGGCTGCTTGCTCATATATGCTAGTTTGCAGAACAAAACAAAATGGAGTCTGCTGAACAGAAGACAATTCTTTATATTTTTCTCCCTCAATATAATATGCAGCAGTTCCATAAAGGGTATTACGAATCTACTGCATTTTCTTGCTTGTTGTTACCTCAGGCTTCCACAGGGTGGGGATGTTCATTAACACTCAATTATCATTCTGTAACTCAGTTCTTGTTAACTACAAATGCTTCCTACGGTCCTTTGTTAGCAACATTCCATTAAAAAAGAGAGGAGAGCATTCTAGTTTTTGCATTCAGCTCAAAAAGTAGTCAGACAAAAGGGGGAAAGGGAGAAAAAGTAGTTACATTAGTATTTGATGTGGAATAGAAACTTTTTTCAAAGGAAAGGGTTGTTGTTTTTTAAAGATAGGCAAATCAATTGTACTTGAAATTAATTAACCAATTTGTAAACATGATGCTCCCTGTATCTTTGTTTTTAAGACATTTGCCCGTGGGGTATATGATTAGCATTTTCCCTTGGAGATTAGTGACTTGACTAACTTGATCAAGCTCATAAATGCTCAATCTGGTTGATGTAAGAGGTTTATTTTTAATGGCTTCATGGTGCTAAAAAGGACTAGGAAGCCAAGAGTGCGGAGACATCATTAACAGATACAATATATTGGCAGCTTATTTAATAAGGCAAACAAACAAGGCTACTTTAATTATGGGCGCTGGCCTAGAGAGGCAGCAGCAAGCCAGCAAGAAAAGAACCCCCGCTGTGAAAGTGTTTTCAGAAAAGTGCTCTGAATAGAAACATTATGATCAGCTGTCAATATTGTCCTTTCAGGGAAAATAACAGCATTCATGCATTTTGTATAAGGGGGAGATCAAACAGGCAATCAAAGTCATCTTATTAGATATAGATGCTCCCCTGCATTGTTTGTAGCACCGTAGATGTTCAGGCATTACAGGATTTGCCTACAGCTGTTGAAATGGGCATCTTTCAATGTCCTTAAGGAAACTTCCCTGCGTTTTAAGGTTGCATTTTATTCATTCCTACCACATCCCTTACATGATTTAGGTCTTTTCCCTTGTGTGTCTTGGGATATCAACTCTGAACGGTTTCTGGCAATTATGTCGTGACAGAAAAGTAAGATCCATTGTAAAAATGTCCTTCTGCGCTAGGTGAGCAGTTCCCAGTGTGATGCCAGACTGCAATCTGGAGTGGTCCCAATGTCCTCTACTGCATGTTTTCAGCAGTCCAAACTCAGCAGTAGACTAGCAATTATTTGCAGCATAAGCAGCTGCCTAGTCAGCATTGCATCTGGCCTATTGAAAAAACATGGTTAAAAAAAGAAAAGTTTCTTTCCTGATTCAGCAGCAAGCAATGTTTAAGCAATCTCAATCCCAATAGCAGTGGATTAAAATTCTTGGTGCTTTTTGCAAGACTACACACGAGAGAATAATATGCAAAGAACTTTCTCAGATGTTCAGCCTGGAGCCACTCACAGATCTATCAGTCTCCAGCAGTATGACTGTGCAGCTTTTAAGCATGCTGTGGTTTCTTGCATTGGATTGACCCAGGGGTGGGCTTCAAAAATTTCAGCAACCGGTTTTCTACCCGGTTGCTGGGTGGGCGTGGCCATAGTGGGTGTGGCCTAGTCGGTCTCCTGCACCACAGTGGGGAGGCCGTTTTCACCCTCCCTTGGCTCTGGAGGTTTTCCTTGAGCCTCAAGAAGGGCGAAAATGACCTCCCCGGGCTCCAGAGGCCCTCTGGAGGCCAGAAACAGACCCTTTTCTGGCCTTCCTGTGCCTCCGGGAGGCCCATTTTTTTCCCTCCCCAAGCCTCTATGCGGGTCCTGCACTTACCTGGCATCCAAAATGGGCCACATGGAGACTCCTGGGAGGGTGGGGTATGGTGAGCGGGGACAGCCAGGGGTGGGATTTACCAAACTGGTAATTAAAAATGATAAAATTAGATACCAGATCGCCCAAACTGGGGCGAACTGGTAGCAGCCCACCTCTCAATTGACCTTTTAAGCATGGTCACCACAAAATGTACTCTTAGAGTTGTGGAAAGGATAGGGCACAAAGTAAAAAAAAAAAGCTTTCTATTGTAACATTAATCACAAGTTTTGCTTACATTTGTGAGAATTCCATAAGGTATAATGAGTAATGCAGCATGAATTCCAATTAAACCTGGCTCTAAACCAGCACCTATGAATGTTGACACAAATGTATCTTTGGAGACTGAAATCAAGTCCCCAATTTGGCAGAAGTCCCTGGTCTTCTGAGGTAAAAGTAATTCTGCACAGAAAGCAAATTTTGTATTTTATGCCCTATCAAGCCAAGGGCTTGACTAGTGATAAAATCAAATAATGTACTGGGTTTGGATTTGCACATCAGATTTATATATTGAAATACATAAGGTAAGTAAGGTACATACAGTCTACATACAGAAGAACATGTGTTAATTAATATTCTGTAATTGAAAAATAGAGAAGAGAATATCCACCTCTTTTATTATTGCATGGATCCACTAGAACAAAGTGAAAATAACCCCTTTAGTTTATTAAATCACGTAATAAAGCAGATTAGTTAATTTATGAAATATTTCAAAACTCATTGTTTAATACTTTGTTAGAAGCCTGGAAAAGTAGTTGATACCAACCATCAACACCTCCATTTTTCATAAAGAACTTAAAACTGTTTGCCTGCATTTACCCGATAACACATATAGAGACACTTATAGGTAAATTTAATTTGTTATTGTTATTCAGTACTTTATAGTGAGTCATATACAAAACAACTTGCTGTGAGTAGTGTACACATGTATAATTAATTTGAAAGAAGAAACATTGGAGAGGAGGAAGAAGCAAAGCTGACCAGTAACATGTATTTCTTTTTCCTTGTGACTGTATCTGTCCATACGAGAACATTCAAATGTCATATATTTGCAATTTGGAAGTTGCCAGGTACTCCTAGCACCTGAAAATACCTCTTGGTTATCTCAGCCTGGGAAAGGAGTCCATTGCACCATTGTCTGCTCTCCATCTGGACTTTGAATGATTTTTTTAATGTGGATTAGACTGAAACATTTCTGCCATAGGATTACCTAGATATATTTGTGGAGCTAATATATCACCAGCTTTGTAAAATCCATGGCAGTGTATTCATAATCAGCAGTTCCATTTAAATGCAAGTTCATGGCTGTTTGTAATAAATTTTCCAGTATACAACTCAGTATGCTCTTTTTCTCCTCATCTGACTCAGCGGGGCTCTGCTAGGTGTAATTTTTTACACTGACCATTGTTTGCATACACTGCGTGGATTGAAATATTACTTATCATTTATGTTAGTGGCTCCCTAGTGACTGTTGGCTGCTTTATCTGTAATTTCTGATGCCACATGCCCTCCCTCCAGCCTCCATAGATCTCAGCTGAATACATAAAGATGCCCTTGAGTCAAACTTGAATTCTGGTGACTACATAGACACAAACACGGACAATTTTCTTGGCAGCAATTCAGATGTTATTTGCCATTGCCTTCTTTAAGGATGTTTTTTTGACTTTGACAGCCCTATAATATTTGGTTCAGATTAACTAGGTCCAACCCCGTGCAGCATCAGTCAGGTGCTGCCATCTGCTGAGATAAGCTGAATATTTATGTTTGCTTGCGTTCCTGAGCAAAATAGATTTATTGCTGGTTAACTCTGTGCAGATGCAGATGGTAGGGTTTCCATTCTCGCAACTCTCCTAACTGCCATGGTGGTGGAGCTGGAAAAGGGCAGCAAAGTGCTGTATTTTGGCTAAATTCAAGGGAATTAATTGTTATGTTTTGGAGTTCCAGGACATGCCAGGAGAGGGCCTAAAAAAAAATCAATGTAGTTCAATTTGCTTATTTTTGCCCTCATGAAGTTGTATATACAAATGCACAACTGTATGGCTAAGAATAGAATCAAACTCTGGATTAAAAGAGCCAATATGATCACAAATGCACTTTTTCCAGCATTTGAAATAATGGAGATTTACTGTTTCCTTCCGTACCCTTCCGAAAAGCTACAAAGACCTGGCTCTGTCGGCGGGCCTGGAATTAATTACCACTCCCCCCTTTTCTCGAATGTTTGGTCTTTTGAATGTTGGTTGATTGTTTAGTATTTTTACCTTGTATTTATTGTATTTTATGATCTTTGTGAGCTGCCTCGAGTTCCCCTGATCAGGGAAATGAGGCAGGGTATAAATCAAATAAATAAATAAAAATAAATAAATAAATAAATAAATAAATAAATAAGATTTCTATGCAGTCAGAAAATTATTGATATATTGCTTGGTTCATGCTGTTCTTCGTAATGGTAAGACTAATCATAATACAATAAGCAAACATAACAGTAGAAAGTCTGATTCAGTGGCAAGAATGATGTCCTGAAATTCAAGGTAAGGTTGATTGGTTAGATGTCAGAATTCATTGGTTTATAGGAGAACATGCGTGCTAATCGTTTTCTAGCCAAGCTGCCTCCTTTCCTGGTAGCAAGGTTAGTAGTCTTGTAAACGATTCTAAAACAGTCCATCAAACTCTGAGATGATTACCTGTTCAGAGACCTTAATAGCCTTAAACTAGGTATGAATAGCTACTTTCTGTCTGCAACAAACAAGGAAAATATTAATTGGAATGTTTCCCAACATGCAATTCCTATGCTTGTCATCATCTCAGTAACCCAATATATAGACTTAGCGAAGCATGAAGCCAATTAGTTTCCACTTTGCCAACATGAGTGGGTGTTTTACTCCTTTGCTGTAAGTGAAAGTTGGACAGTTGTAGAATTATTAATGTGACCAAAACAAGGCTTCTTTATCCCAACATTTGTATAAAAGATAGAGTTGGGCAGTTTTGTTGAAGAATGTATGCACCCACTGACATTTCCTTTTCTATAGAACTATTGAAAGTCCAGCAGTCCGGGTCTTATTCAGAAGCTAGGTTAATTTTAATATGTGAACATTTAAAACTGTATTTTGAGTGCAGCATGAAGGAATCTCATTCTTTATCTTGACCTCGCACATGGCTTTCATTTAAGGGGCTCCAAATGCTGTGCTCTTTTGTAGGGTGTGTTTCTTAGCTCTGGTTATATAGATACGTGCTAGTAAACCATTTTTACTTTTCTTCTGACTCTGTACAATAATAGGTACTCAAGGCTTAAATGAAGCCCTCTGTTGATAGAAGTGTATAGGAGTTCCTTAGGAATAGGTTTAATAAATACGTTTGAGTTAGAGCTAATCATTGAAGACTAATCTGTAATCTAGAGCTACCAAATCTGGGTTGCAGAAGTCCAGAGGATCATTAGAGGGCAACAAAGGGCTAGAGAAGACTTTCTTCGTTGCCCTCCAGTAGATACCTGGATTTTTCCACTTTCCATTAGCAATTTGTTCTTAATCATTTGATGATAATCTTGAATAGATGGTGCCACTTTCTCTCTGTGTGTCAGTTTCAATTCAGTTATTCTCTTACACATACACGTACTGTATACGAGGGGGTACTGTATACGAGAAGTTCCTGGCTCTGCCCAGAAAGAAGAGAGCCAGAGTTATAAAATAACACATTTATTCAACATAGTTCCCACTGAGACTGATGCACTTGGTACAGTGTAGTTGCAACTTTTCTAGACCATTCACACAAAAGTCTTTTGGTTGGGCTGCAAACCAGCTCTCAGCAACATCTTTGACGTCAGAAATGTCCTCAAAATGTTGCCCTTCAGGTGTTTCTTCAAAGTTGGGAACAGATAATAGTCGGAAGGGGTCAGGTCAGGTGAGTAGGGGGGATGATGGACTAATTGGAACCCCAGGGTGTTCAATTTGGCAGCCCAACGTTGGACGTGTGCGCAGGTGCATTGTCCTGAAAAAAAAGGATCCCTTTGGTCAACTTTCCATGGTGTTTTGTTTTAATTGCCTCCTTCAGATAGCCCAGGAGGTTAGCATAATAATGTCTGGTGATACTAGAGCCCTGAGGTAGGTAGTCCACGAACAGAATACCATCTTTCTCCCAGTAAACGGATGCCATGACCTTTTTGGCCGATTTCTGGGTTTGGAACTTCTTTGGCGCCGTTCCTTTGACTGTTCCTTGGTTTCAGGATCATAGATATGGAGCCAGGTTTCATCCTCAGTCACTAACCTACTCAAAAAGTCCTGGGCAGCTTCAAAATGGGCCAAAACTGCTTTGGATGCTTCAACTCATTCCTTCTTCTGATCACTGTTCAAACATTTTGGCACCCACTTCGCTGAAAGCTTGTGCATGTCTAGATAGTGGTGATAACAAACCCAACACGTTCCCATGAAATGGTCAAGTATCTGGGCTATCTTTTTTGCAGATATTCGCCAGTCCTCAATAATCAGCTCTTGGAAATTATTGAAACAAACACGGGAAGACTTGGAAAGATTGAAAAATTTACAAGTGTCGTTGATGGGAAGAGTAGCAACAATAAAAATGAACATTTTACCCTGATTTCTTTACCTCTTCCAAACAGTTCCCATTCAACTGGAAAAGAAATACTTTGAAGAACTAAACAAGACAGTGACTAAATACATATGGCAAGGGAAGAAACCAAGGATTAAATTAAAATTACTACAGGATGCAAGAGAAAGAGGAGGGTTTGGTCTTCCAGATTGGGAATTATACTACCAAAGCGCGGGTCTATTATGGATGAAAGAGTGGATTCAGTTAAGAAATGAAAGATTATTGATATTAGAAGGCCACGA
>JANHGC010008395.1:40594-51368 GCA_027560395.1 Boaedon fuliginosus
CATCACAGCTTCTCACTAAAAGAAAAAACAGTTTTAAGAATTGCAAAGACCTGATATTTGCACAGTTACATACTAAGCATATTAGGCTGTCATATGCCCCCACACTCATTTTTCTATTTCAACTAGAAGAGGGCAAAATCAGGAATTTCTAGCACTCCCTCATGTACAATACCAAAACTTAGAAATTTTTTTTTTAACCAAAGTCCCCTCCATCAAATATAGAAGGACATGACTATAAAATGCCCTTTTTCTTGGAGGGTTGCAACTTTAAAGACTATCCAATATTACAAATATTGTTCATTGCTGGAACTTTCTTAAAACATTTGTAGAAAATATAAAATGGTCTAAGGAAAAAAAAATATTACTCTTCACAATTGTCATAGATCATTACGCAAATAAGGACTTACTGTATCTGTCATTTTCCATAATCAATTCATCATTCAGAATATTTACTTGCTAGAAATAATTTTTTTTTCAGAAATAGCATACCATCGTGTGTTTAGAAAATATTTCATTTCTATAGATGAAGTTTAGATCACCTGGTTGCTGTTCAGTATTAACTGCAAATTCTTGCATTAAAATAAAGTCTAGATGGTTCTTATGATATTTAGGATTTATTATATGCCAGCTGTATAACATCACTGTGAAACATGAATTTCACTGGGAAGATTGACTCCTTCCAACCACTGTTTTGCTTGCGATAACAGCAAGAATGGCACATCTAAAGAAGCATTTCCCATCAGCACTGGTTCTGTATAATAATATACTTCAAAGAGTATGCAATAAATAAAGAAAATATCTGAATTTAAATTCCCAATGGTCTTCTGGCCTGATGTTCACATGCTGATGAGTTGTTAGCAATCGCTTAAATGAAAAATCTTGTTTTTTTCATGGAGGTTATCATGAATAATGAAAGGAAGGAACAGTGGGAGAGAATGGTGCTGTGGCCAGAGGGATAAAATTCCATGTAAGACATACTTGCAAAACTTATTTGAAAGACAATATACCATAAAAAAAAAGCTCCTATCAAAAACTTTAGGACAATGTGCTACTGATGAAAATTCCTTTTGAAAACAGTTTTGATAAATTAATCTCTTGGGTTGTTTTCCTGTTATAAATTGATTCGGTATTCAGGCAAAAGAAAAAAGACTGGAATATAAAATTAGGCTGACATTCCTGTGGCCTTCAGAGAATCCTGGTTCATTTCCTTACCCAGGCAGCTCAGGAGTCAATTATACATGATATGCTGGTAAAGATTAGAAATAAAACATTCTGGGAGGACATTTTTTGCTTTAGAGATCTTACCAGCATATGGATATTTTAGATATATATATCAAAGTATATTTTAGACCAGCTTTTTAAATATAGGGAGTTGTAACGCCTTGTTCCAGAAAGTCTAGCTTTTCTGACATTCATTTCTGACCTTATTGTGGATATATAGCATTTATATGTTATAGAACGAATTCTAGGAGCCCTGGTGTGGGTCAAGAGAAACCAATACAATCAAAAGAATTATGACAATGGTATTATTTCTTTGATTTCTTATGTCATTTTATATCAGGGATGCAAAAGTGTGGCTCTGGAACCATACATGTCCAGCTTCCCTTTTGGATTTTTTGGATTTTTGGATTTTTAAAGACACAAAATAAATTAAGCTTGTACATTCTTAAGTGCAAAGTGAGGTGCAGCTCTCAAACTGACAGAAGTTGTGAGATATATAAATAGATAGATAGATAGATAGATAGATAGATAGATAGATAGATAGATAGATAGATAGATAGATAGATAGATAGATAGACCAGAATGTCATCTTTAAATATAAATAAGGAAATTTTTATTCTCCTAGGAATGGAAGATTTATCTGAAAGCTATTGCTTTCTGATTCATGTACTCTCATAATACCAACCATGTGTTTCTCCCATAAGTTGTACTGTCTGTCTGTCTGTCTGTCTATCATCTACTGTATCTATCAAGCTGCGGGAAGCATTTTTTCTTCAGTGTTACTACTGGGAGGTTGCTAAGATGGATATTTAAAACAACACAATAATCATTGTTCTGACAATGCAACTTAACCTGTAAATTACTCTGTTTTAAGATAAAAATATTAAGTGCTGAACTCCAGATCTCATTAAAATATCATGAGTGTTCAGGTTTGGGCATAGATTTTTGAGTTTATTTTGGCTGACAGTGATTGTCCAAATACACAGCCATAGAAGTTATTTTTTTTTAGAATGTGCATCTGGTTCTTTGGCACATATACAGTTGGCGTGAATGGAAGTAGGGACGTTTAGCAGACCAGCTACCCACTTAGTAACCATTAAAATGAGATGAGTACTGCATTGTGTTGGCCTTCTGCCTATTATTGCCTACTACAATTAAAAGAGTACAATGTGAGGGAAGGACTGAAATAAAGGAAGACTGTAGAGGGGGGGGATCACCATTGTTTCAAATCTTTTGCAGGTAGGTTGAAGAAGCAATAGCTTTTATTTCCCATTTTTAACTGTCAGGCAAATATATGGCTCTTTATTTTGTGATGGTTTGTTAA
Source organism: Boaedon fuliginosus (assembly GCA_027560395.1). NCBI lineage: Eukaryota > Metazoa > Chordata > Lepidosauria > Squamata > Lamprophiidae > Boaedon > Boaedon fuliginosus. The sequence continues at coordinate 43,140 of JANHGC010008395.1, forward strand.
TAGGAAATGTACCAATGCATTATTGTCTGATAAGATAGGCAGCATACAAGAATTGGGAATCAAATCATAAAAATATAGTTCCTCCCCTGATTTAACAAAAGTGCATCCAAGGAAAGTAGGCATTAAACAGGACATGTACCGTTTCTCCAGAGGCAGGTTCAGTAAACAAGGGTCTGGCCCTTTTTGGTTTCCAATATTGTTATCCTGGCATGCCAGAATTTCTGGTCATAGTGTGATCAGAACATACACAAGGGAATTGTATCTTTACTATTATTTTCATCTTCCTAAGGAACGTTTATATTGGTACATGCCCTACTATTAGGGCGGCACTTTACAACATATTGAAAATTACTGCTGTCAGATGGCAAGCTGCTTCAAGACAAAGTCTCTTCTTGTATACTCCATCCGAGACTGTTGTGACTTCGGTGTGAATGTATAGAGAACATATTTGTTGTTGGAGATGATGTAGTGATTCGGAAACCCCCAAGTCAGTCTCTGAAACTTCTAAAGAATTCTTTGAAAGCGTGAGACACTTGAGAATTACACCAGGAAATGAAGAGATATTAATTAGGTAGACTTCATTCGAAGTGCTTTTGATCATTGTTTTCTTTAAAAATGCGAGAATAATGCATTTCCTGAGCAGATCAATCTGTAGGATAACAAAGGGCTTATTCAAACCAGTTGTGTGCATATAGGAACCATATCTTTAATTTCTCTACACAGTTTATGTGCAATATGTATTTCTGCTAATTATCATTTCTTCCTATTGTTTGTCCGTTGCTATAGCAGTATACTAATATGTTGATGTCATCAAGATCTCTGTACTATCATACTATCTTACAAATGTCAGATTGATGTCTCACAATTCTTTCTGATACCTAATACTATTCTACTCTTAACATTACTGTCTTTTGTGTGCAGAGCAGTACTTTCATGGCACATGTGTGCCAGCTGGTTTTTTTTTTTTATCAAGACCAGTTTTGCTTCCCAATTGATTTCCTGGTTGTTTAATTGCTGTATGATACTCTTTCCTTGTTCTTTAGAATAAAACACCCATGATTGTTCACAATTACCTATTATGAGCTGGACTCCCTTTGAGACAAGACTTTTCAGAATCTTCAGAATAACAGAAAGGCAATGGCCAAATGTACCTCCCCAATTACTGAATATCTCATGCGGCTACTACATACAATGGGGCCACTAGAAAGAAGACCTGTCTTTTGGTTCATACAATCTTCCTTCTTACCTGGAAGAACCTTTCAGATACCCTCTCTAAATATCTGGGTAGATTAATTCACTGATGGTCCTTCATATATCGTGAGGTCTAGAACCAGGGGTGGGATTCTACCGGTTCAGGTGAGTCTCAGTGGCGCAGCGGGATGTCAGATCAAACTCCCAGGCTCAAGGTTGTCTCAGCGTTCCATCCTTTCTAAGGTCGGTGAAATGAGGATCCAGATTGTTTGGGGCAATAAGCTGACTCTGTAACTGCTTGGGAGTGTTGTAAAGGTCTGATAAGCAGTATATAAAATCTGAGTGCTATTGCTACCCATGTTGTAAGCTGCACAGAGTCCTTCGGGAGTTGGGCGGCATAAAAATGTAAATAAATAAAACAAATAAACCCCCTTGTTCTGATTCTGCATGGTTCTGAGAACCAGCAAATCGGACCACTCGCTGGCCCTGCCCCCACCTGTTTTGGGGCCATTTTGGCCAATTTTTGGACAAAAAATGGCCAGAAAACAGCCTGCAAAATGATCTGTTTTTGGGCTGTGTTTAGGCCATTTTTCAGACAGTTTTCAGGCCAATTTTGGCTGGGAGCCTGAAAAACAGCCTGAAAATGGCCCCAAAAAGGCCAAAAAATGGGCAGGAGCAGGGCCAGCCAGCGATGGGATTAGCCGCAACCTGGTGAACTTACCTCTTCCTTTGAGGCAAACGGCTGGGAGGCAGGACTGCGTGTGATCAGTGACATCACCCAGTCACATGCCCACCAAACCAAGGTACGCCCAGAAAACTGGTTGTTTAAAAAACTGAATCCCATCACTGTCTAGAACCAGTATAGTAGCCTCGTGTTGGCTGCAATCCACTATGCAGGTAGTCCACCCTTAACATTTGTTCAGTGACCATTCAGTTATAATAGCACTGAAAAGCAAACTTATGACCAATCCATTAAGTTCCAGCCATCACAGCATCCCAGTGTTACATGATCGCAATCTGGGTGCTTGGCAACCATCTTCCACTTATGATGGCTACAGCATCCTGTGGTTGACTTATCAACATTTGTTAACTTGCCTGACAGCTTTCCATGACAATGGGGAAGCCAACAGGAAAGGTTGCTACTTGCTTTAGTAAATCACTCACAGCCTCCTCCACCCAGCAGCAACCACTATTACGCCCCCCCGTCCTCCTGTGTTTGTGCCACACTGTGCCTGCCCGCTTGCAAGCCATCTGAAATTTGTGTAACAACCCAAAATCTCACTTAGCAACAGTGATGGAGATTGCCATAGTTAAGCAATGTGGTCACATGACATCACATTTTTCAACTGCATCATGACAGAAATTTCAATCTCTTTACTGTCATTAACTGGGGACTAGGATCCATGTACCAGGTTTCCCATACCAGCAGCCTAGATCATGTATTTGGCATTGATTGTAGTATCCAAGATGTCTTCAAAGGCAACCTTATAGAGACCAAGTACATGTAGTCTTTGATTTATGACTGCAATTCGGACCAGAAATTGCGTTGTAAGTGATTAATAGTGATTTTATGATTCATTTTTCTGCAGTCATCAAGCAACTGTGGTCATTGTATGTGTGAATCCGTTGGGTCACATGACTGCAGAACAGCACAGCTGTTGTAAAGATATAAAGATGACTGGTTGCCAAGGGCGCGACGTATCATATGACTATTTTCAACAGCCAGGCCATAAAGCATCCGTTCCATGGATATTATAAATGCAAATGGCTAAGCAACCTGTTGTAAGTTGAGGACTACCTGTAGTAATGAGAATGCTAGTTACTGCTACCAACTATAGCTGTAGATGTATGTTATTGGTCAGTTTGGCACGCGCACACACAACACACATTGATGTCAACTATAAGATATAATCAACATAAGTTGTACTTTCAATTTAAAGACAAATGACAAATTCTATTTTGTGTATTCTTGTGTGTGCCTTCAAGTCAGTGTTGACTCCTGGCAACTGCTTGGAGAAGTCATTGCAGTTTGCTGGTAATAAACAGTCTGAAGATATGACACAAACAGTCTACTTAAGACTGATACTGTTTTCATTTAAGGGAAATGAAACATGTTAATTGGCAACAACATCCAAGAATCATGAAAAATGCAACAAAGCCAGGCAGGGATGGTAACATGTACCAAGAACAAGCCAAACAATTATTTATTATTTACTTATTTTTTATTTATTTTTTATTTTGTTAGATTTATACCCCGCCTCTCTTCCCCGGTCAAGGGGGGGAAACAAAACAAAACAAAAATGACACTCCGTAGATAGAACCCTTTATGTTACCCGTTTTCAGTGCAATGCACATTGCAGGATATGGAAACCAGAGATTGTGTAGTTGTTATGGTCACTGACTCTTTCTTTTATTTATTACCTTTATATCCATCATCTCCTCTAAGGAACAAGGTGACATACATGGTTCATTAGAAAAAGAAATCTCTCCTTCGAAAGGAAAGAGAGAGGCACATTATGCCATAATTAAGACCAACTGAAATATCATATTGTGAGCGAGCTTATTACATTTACAATTAATTTTTCTTCAAAGTAGAGGTTAAGGAGAAAATGTGGGGGATGAAGGGAGACACTGCAAGGACTAGTTTTCTTGTGAAGAGAGGTATCTGGATGCTAGATTTCCAACAGAATATGGTTGGAATATGGCTACACTACCTTGTTTACTGCATAGTAAATATTATTGGGTGTCCAGTCTTGAAAATTAGCTTAAGTGATCATTTCTGCTACTAATCATGGACGCTCAGGTTGGAGAATAGGAAAGAGAAGATGGAAGATGTTGTGTTTGACCTCCTAAACTTTCCATATGAAAACGAAGTCTGAAGTGGACTTTTACAAAGCAGTTCCTCTTCTAAGTTTTTATGGACACAACTTTTGAAAAGGGAAAGGTTTCTAATGAGTAAATAACTCATTAGTGTGGATTTATTGTCTATTCAGGAAAAAGGCAGAGAATTACTACGAGGCAACCTGCCCCCCCCTCCCTTTCCTTAGAACTGCCAAGAACCATCGGCTGCCTGAAGATCTTTTGGCAGGGAAAAGCCCGGTGAGAAAGGCGCTTAGGTGGATCCTAAACATTTTGCGCAGCCCTGGGAAGAGAGAAAACTACTTTCCCGCCAAGCCGCCGCGTCCGTCTCTAAACTAACCTGGCCTGGAGATGCCAGCACTGACCCTACCACCCTTTCCCATGGACTAACCGAGCCCTCATAACCGAAGGCGTCTCGGATTGTCCTGCGCGCCCAGTCCCTCGGAACAGGAGAGATCAAACGAACGAAGACCGGCGGCGGCGACCATGACGACTGCCTCGACGGACGGCGGCCTTTCCACGTGACCATCACTACTGTCCGGGCGGGATCGCGCGCGCGTGGGAGCCGTGGAAGTCCCCGGTGCTGGAGGGTAGTGTGTGTGTAGTGGTGGTGGTGGTGGACAGCGGCCTCGCCTCGCCGCCTCTGGCCGACCTTTGCTCAGGGCGCTTTCAAGCCGGTCACTTCAGGGGTGGTCCTCTCGGAAGCTCCACTGCAGCAGAAAAAGCTGCTCCCGCGCTTGGGGGAAGAGTCCCCGGGCCGCCGCCGCCGCGGTTGGCCAAAGCCGAACTGTATGGGAGGAGCCTGGGCTTTAATGCACCATAAGGTTCCAGCAAGCCGCCGCCGTTGCCGTTACCGCAGAAGCCCGACCGGTCTTCCTGCAGTAGCAAGCAGCGGTGGCGGCGCGCTCCTTCGCCCGTGCCTCGGTCTCAGGCGTGCTTTGCAGCAGAGCTTTGAAGGGAGCCGCCTCGCTTGCCGCAGCGGCGCCAGCTCTGTCCCTTGAGAGAGAGCGAGCGAGAGAGAGAGACACCTCTCCGTTCCCCTTGGCAGCGCGTGGGGCCGGGGATTTGGCGTGGCAAGCCCGTTCCTTCCCCGCCTCCCTATCCTCCCCCCGCACCCGCTGAAATTGCGCTAAGAGGGGCGGAAAAAAAACGCGCGCGCGAGAAGGAGGATCGGCGCCGGAGCGCTGATCTTTGCAGTCCGCGGACACCATTTTGTGACCGGCCGGCGTTGGTGACTCGGACATCCCCGGGAATTGCTGCATGCGGAGGAGAGCTCGCCAGCCACAAGGGGAACCTGTTGGGCGTCGCGATCGAGAAGTAGCCCAGTTGCGGCACTTCGCCTTGGAATTGGGGATTGCAGCAGCCTCCCTGGGCATCGGGTCTTGCGCGGCAGCGGCAGCCTTGGGAGGAGGGAACTTGGAGCTTGTGCAGCACCAGCAGCAGCACCAGCAGCAACGGCGAAAACCGCAGCCCCACCAGCAGCAGCAGCAGGCGGCGAAGGGGAATTGGACCTTGCGCATCCCCATCCCTGGGTGGAGGCGAAGAAGGTTTGCACCTTTGCGCCAACGGCAGGAAGAGAAAGGGGTTTGGACCTTTGCGACAGCAGCGTCCTTGGCAGGAGGAGGAGGAGGTGAAAGCTTGCTTGCTTGCGTTTTTATTTTATTTTTTTATTTTTTTTTAGTTTTATTTTTTTTTCCTTGCAGGGCAGAGAAGCATGTTAGTCTCAATGCAGCTCCCCTTCCCTCCTCGCCGCTAATCTCAGTCGTGGTGGGGCGATGATGGATACTTGCCTGCCTGTTCTCACTTCCCACAAAAGTAAGCCCGCTGTCAATGGAGGAGGACATTGATACCCGCAAGATAAACAACAGTTTCCTGCGCGATCACAGCTATGCAACAGAAGGTAATGTAAGGCCAAGCGGGGTAGTAGGAAAAAAAAGAGAGCGAGCGAGCGAGAGACAGCAGTTCCGTTCCGCTGCGGGGAGGCGCCTTGCCAAAGCTCAGCTCAGAGGCACAGATCCGGCAGCAGAATGGCGCGGTACTGAATAACAATCGAGCCTAGGGCGGATCGCGGGGAAGTAGGATAGTGGCGGCGACGGCGGCGGGTGCGACGGCGTTCAGGGGAGCAGCGTGGAGTTATACCGGGAGCATACCATCAGCGATGCTCGAAAATCTCGGCCGCCCAGCAGCAGGTGGATCAGGAGGGAAGGTCTCTCGGGCAATGTGTGTGAGCCATCTCTAGGTGATGTCAGCTCCGATTCATCAGGGGCCTTGATCATAACCTCCTCTCTGTGCCAGCAGCCTAGCTTAACCCTCTTCTGGGGCGGGGAGGGTTGGTTGGTCAGGAAGCCTCCCTTGGGACTGAAGCCAAGAACCAGGGTGGCCCTTGGAAACAATGGAGGCCCATAGGGATGAATGGCAGACCAGAAAGGACCTTGACCCTGTTGGATACCATTGAAGTCAATGTGAACTGTGAATAGGTGATCAAGAAACCAGGGAGTGGATCCTGGGAGGGGGATCAATCCTTATGGATCCTTAGCCATTCCTTCCTTTCTTTTATTTAAAAACTTATTTTTGATGTTTCCTTTTATTTCTCCTTTTGCATCCGAGGGAAAGCATTTCTTTTAATTAAAACATGCTTTTATTAAATGTGTTCATAGACCAGAGGTTAGAATGACAGAAGCCTCCCCTCCCCCTCCCCAGGAGGGCAGGCCTGGAAGTGGGTTGACCTCTTTTCCCCAAACAGGAAAGGCATGGCAATAGGATGGTGCCTTCTGGGGGTTGGAATGAGAGACTTAAAATAACAAAATGCCCTCATCATCTCTAGAGCGGGATTGTCTTCTTCCTGACCAGGGAATGACAGAATTGGGGTGGTGGCTTTGGGGAGGTTTTGAAATCGATTGCTCTTTGGAGCACTGAGACAGATCAAGGGCTGGAATGATTGACACACAAAACACACATACACAAATTCAGGATACAAGAATAATCTGGGAATTGGATGGTTCCAGGGATGTGGAGAAAAATGAGCCCTAGCCCATTGTTGTTGGGTTTTTCCACTTCAAAGGAGAAGTCATGTTTTCAGCTGATCTAGATTGTACTATGAAACTATAGAGAGGCTGTAATGCCTTTAGTGCTAGTTTTCCTCAGATAAATAATTTTATGCAGCTAGAACATACACTGATTTCAAACCCCAATATATTCTGTCTAGCTCGAGATCAAGAAGTATTTGAATATGCTTCTGTTCATTGACATCACAACCAAGCTGTCTTTCTTTATTTTTAGTACTCTGCATATTTTTGTATTGATAAAGTAGATTGAATATTTAATGGTGTTTGATGGCATACATTTGCTTAATAAAGCTGCAGTGGAACATCAGAATTTTTGGATGGGAACCTGATTTTGACCAAGAAGTTCTAAAAATATCAGTTCATTGTTATGTTAGTGACAAAGACATAGTAGTTCTGCTTCTTTTTGGCTTCAAAGATGCAAAGCAGTTTTGTGTGTTTCTCTGTGTGTGAAATGGCTAGCATTTTGTATAACCTGTTCCCATGCAATCACAGTTCCCATGCAACTGCATTTATTCCTATCTGGTTACTATCCAACCACACAGAACAAATAATCAGTATTCTTTTCAGAGGCAGCCATAGGAGTTCATTTGCTGAACAGAGCATAAGCATCTTGTTCTCCAACAAGTAATTATTGCTTTGATGATTGGCAATTGTCACAAATGTCACGTGGTATTTCAATGTCTTTGAATGGTCAGTTGTAATTTTTTAAAGACTATATGAAGATTAATTTCAAGCCCCTTAAAGCTATGGAAAGCTCACTGCAAGTCATATTCTTCAAAGATATATGTACAAAGTTAGCATTTTCTATTTTTTTAATTGTTATTATAAATGGCACAATATATTTATTATCTGTTTACAAAAATTAGGTTTATAGACACTTCAGTAATTTCATTCAGGGTAAGATAATCATAACAGATAAGTGCTTCAGTTAAGTGTCCATTTCTGTTCTTTTATTAAGAATCATAGAGATCTCTTCTGCTTTTGTTTGAGTTTGGGAAGTGCATGGATTAATTTAGAATATCACTGATACCCTGGAAATTGCAGCCACAGCACTGTCACCCTGAAATGCTCAAAAATGCTGTCCATTGTTTCTATCAGCTTCATCATCTCTACC
>JANHGC010008395.1:55248-67980 GCA_027560395.1 Boaedon fuliginosus
GTCCATTCACACTTGGCCAATAAAGAATTCTATTCTATTCTATTCTATTCTATTCTATTCTATTCTATTCTATTCTAAAAATGGTGAAATAGTGAAAGCAGCTTATGGAGATAATTGTTCAGTGAAATTTGCCCTTTTCTCCTTGTGGGATTGAATTCCACGATTTCACTTCATACACATGCACTTACAATGATACAATTATTTGGTTTAATATTTGCATTGTTGCTTATCAGAAGAATGTTGGGTCTGTGGTATCTTACCAATGATGCAATATCTGGGCAGCAACGAAATCCAGAAAAAATAAACTATGTCTCTACCATTTAGCAATTAATCTAGATTTTTAGCAAACCATATATATCAGTGATGGCTAACCTTTTCGGCACCAAGTGCCCAAAGTGCACATGCGCATGTCTCCAAAATGCAATGCACGCATGTTTCTTGTGCATCCCTGCATCCCCGCACATGTGTCCCACACATACACCCTGCGCATGCACCCAACCTCTGTGCATGGACAGCAGAGACTTGAAGACCAGACTGGAGCCACAGACATGTGCGGCACAGCTGAGCTGGGGCAACGGCTTGCGTGCCCACAGAGAGGGCTCTGTGTGCCACCTCTGGCACAGGTGCCATTGGTTCGCCATCACGGATATATGGTATGCCAACTTTGAGGTTATCTTGTTGAGCTAATACAAAGTCAAGTAAGTATATGTGGTTTCATAAAGGAACTTAATATGTATAGATGAATGTATGTATTTAATTCATTCGGTCATTCATTTGTAGCCTGCCCCAATCCCAAAGGAATAGTGGTAGTAAATGCTAGAACAAAGACTAGAAGTTAAGAAAAGCTCCAACATGGAGAGTAAATTGATATAGAAAATGTATACTTTGGGCAAAGTTTGAGACGATTGATGTTGAAATAGACAATAATAGTTAAAGGAGCAACAGGTGTTGGCCATATCAAATGAAAGACAGTGGCTACGTTTGACTTTGGCTTGTATGAACTCAGCCATTGTGGTTTTTAAACAATCATTTATGGCTTGGTGCAACATAAAGCAAATTGTTGAAACATCTTAATGATAGGTTCATGAAAATAACATATACCCAAGGTTTTTGTTAATGAAATTCCTTGCATTTTTAAGGAAAATCGTGACATATTGCTAAGGAATTCTTCAGATATGTCATAGCTAGCTTTAGTGAAGGAAAGGTTTTGTTTTTAACTTATTCCTTAATCAAACTTTTATTTAAAGCTGAAGAACTATTTGGATGCATTTTAAAATGTTGCTACAAAGCTTTTGTTTGTTTACATTTAATCCTACCATTTTCTTCTTAGACCCTTATTTTCTCATCAGTGTCTGCACTGTTCCAAGACTTGTAATTTTACAACATCTCATTTTCTGAACCGCCCTCTACCATTATTTCCACTAGTTGGAAACTTTAAAACACAGACTTGGAACTTGGTGTACATTGATAATGACTCAAAGTATTCTTGTTGTGTCAGAATCACAGGGTTTTTTTGTCAAGTATATACATTATCAGTTTCAAATACTTGATTCTGGCAAGAAAATAATTGTTGCCAATGAAGAGCCAACATTGGTTGGCTAACCAATAAAGAACCAGATAAGATAGGCATCACTGAGATCATTCCCAGTGTCGTCACCTATTGTGAGTTTCCTGATCAAACCCAAAATGCTTTTTCCCAATCTCCTTGTTTTACATCTTTTACTATTCTAGGTTGCTGTCCCAAAAATAAATTATGCTTTATTGACACAAATGGTAAGATTTTTTTTAAAAGGCAAACCTTTGCTTATAGGCTTTACATTTTGCTGTGTTGCAGATTGCATGTATTTAGCTATGTTGGTTTTGTACCACTAAGTTAAATTGTTTACAAACCCAATATGTAAACATGACTTCTTCATTCCTCAACAATTATGTGCTTGGAAGAAGATCGCAGTCTTGATTCCCTTTTGGGAAACTGCAAGAAAAGGAACCCTTGAATCTCCAAGGTTCTTAAAAGTAGGTGCACATTCAGAGAAAGATTTACTCTGACCATTTGTTGGGTCAATGCCCGTCTCAATAGCCTCCTTCAGACCTGAGCAACTGGTAGGGTCAGTTCTAACTGGAACAGCTGATCCTACAGAGACCAAGGCTAAGGAGCTTTAAAATCAGCAACTTCTACTGAGAAACCTATTAGTGCCTTCGAAACTGGTATTAGAACAGGTTCATTTAGTGACTGTTTAAAGTTACAACATCACTGGAAAAAATCACTTATGACCATTGTTCACACTTACGACCAGCGCAGCATTCCCCCATGTTCACCTGGTCAAAATTCAGATAGGTTAGTGTTTTGTTGCTACATCAGATACTATTATTTACATAAAGTGTTTATTTTTTTCAAAAAACCTCATAAAAAAGAGATAAGCTTTTCTTTGAAGCCCAACAAGAAAGCTTGTAAGACTATGAAGCAAGGTACAGTCAGGTGTTACAACTGACAATACTTTAAAAATGTTCAGGTGAATTATTATTCTTTATTTCATAATTAAGAAGAAGGGAGAAAGAAGACCAGGTTCTAAAGACAGGAAGTGACTAAATATTTGGTAGATTATGATTTCTATTTTCATTACATATGATGGTACAAGTCCTCCCCACCCCCACTCTCTTTCTTGCAGTGGAAAAATACAGGTAGTCCTTGACTTGCAATCAGTTGTTTAGTAACCTTCAAAGTTACAAAACACTGATAAAAATGACTTATGACCAGTCCTCATTCTTACAACTAGTACAGCATCCCTAAAGTCAAGTGATCAAAATTCAGGGACATCCAGGAGCCAAGTGAATCCCATTGGTGAACCTTCCCAGCTGACTTCAGACAAGAGAAAAGTTGGATTTGCTTTAATCACCATGTGATTCCCTTAACGTTAGTGACAAAAAAGGTCATAAAACTGGGCATGACTCTTAACCACCACCTTGCTTAGCAAACAGGAATTTGGGCTCAATTTTGTCATACTTCGAGGACTACCTGCCCATTTTAGTTGTGTTATGTTTCGTTTAGTTGTGTTGTTGCCTCTTAAATATATGAAGTACACAGAATGGCGAGAGTGCAGTTCCTCCATCTTACTTGTGCTGAGTCTAGATCAGTTCATTTTGGGTAGAATTACAGCTGTTTGACTGTATGATTAGGGGACTGGAGCCTAAAATATATGAAGAACAGTTGCAGGAACTGGGTATGTCTAGTTTGATGAAAAAAAGAACTAGGGGTGATATGATAGCAGTGTTCCAATATTTGAGGGGCCGTTACAAAGAAGGGAGAGTCAACATATTTTCCAAAGCACCAGAATGCAGGGCAAGAATCAATGGATGGAAATTAATCAAGGAGAGAAGCTAGAACTAAGGAGAAATTTCCTGGCAGTGAGAATAAAAATGTAAAAAATAAATAAAAATAATAAACTACAAATTCATGCTTTTTTGCTGTTGAATATTTGGGTCAACATTTGATATTTTGAACTCCCCCTGAATGTAATTCTGTAATTTGTCACTTTTTAAAACATTGTGTTTGCCAGAACTTGCCAGAAAAGTTAATAATTTCAGCCATAAACAGAGTTATTATAATCAGAATAATTCTGATTATTACAATAGATTATTTATTATAATTATTACATTATTAATTACATTTTATGCCACCCAACTCCCGAAGGACTCTGGGCAGTTTACAACATAGATAGCAATAGCACTCAGATTTTATATACTGCTTATCCGAGCTTTACAACAGTCCCCAAGAGGTTACAGAGTCAGCATATTGCCCCCAAACAATCTGGGTCCTCATTTTACTGACCTTTAGAAGGATGGAAGGCTGAGTGTTGTCACATCTTAAAAGAATCATGAGTTATGCAGATGAACAAGCTGAGACAAATAACAGTTCTTAGATAAAATGGTAATTGTAGCTCAAACAAATCTCAAGGGCACCAGGTTACAGCTCTATATTCTGCTAAACAGAAATCAGTTTAGGAGTGAGAAGTTTTGGTTCCATGACTATTGCTGAACTCCTCATCTCTGTACGAACTGTAGCTGTTGAATTATATTCAGCAATATCTGGAGAGTCCTGAAATATTCAAGTATCTGATCACTGCAGAAATATTCCAAAAGCAGGCTTAGGAGCCTCCTTATTTTATTTATTTATTTATTACATTTGATGCCACCCACCTCCCAAAGGACTCTGGTCGGCTTACAACATGGATAGCAATAGCACTCAATTTTTTTTATATACTGCTTATCAGAGCTTTACAACACTCTCCAAGCAGTTACAGAGTCAGCTTATTGCCTCCAATAATCTGGGTCCTCATTTCACCAACCTTAGATAGGATGGAAGGCTGAGTCAACCCTGAGCCTGGGGATTCTATCTGACAACCTGTTGAACAAGTCAACAGAGATTGCAGTGCTGCATTTAATCACTGCGCCACTGAGGCTCTTAATCGCCTTATTACCTTCTATGTGAAAAGGGTAAGTTACTTTGGATGTTGCTATTAAGCTGAGTAGTCCAAACTTCACTTATGTATGTTGTTAACCAGGCCTTTTCTAATACGGATATTATTTATTTAATATTATCTTTTGAACTTGTATTATTGGTTGGGGGGTCCTTCCATTGTGATCTGTTTTTGGAGAGATACACTTGGAATCAAGAATGGTGTAGAAAGGTGTGTCCCAGGCCTGTTCACCTGCCTTTATGCTGCACAGCATTGAGTGTTGACAAAAATCACAATAATTCACATAAATAGAAGGTGAGGGAAGGCTTAAGTGTCTTTGTAGGCTACACATTAAAAAAATGGAATTCTGCTGTAAGTCTCCCCTCCCAATCCTCCATTTTAATTTTGAGCATGAAGTCCCAATTTATTAGAAACACTGATTTTATTGGCTTTGATTGGCTGGCTGGCTTGGTTGCTGGGCTTTGTATGTGTAAGTAATTTGTCTCTAACATCTTTCAATGGATAGCAACCTGTAGTACTAGTTTGTTGCTATAGCAACAGCCTGAAGGTTTTCTGAGCTCAGAATCCTAGAGAATTGGACAACTTCTGCATAAAACTAAATAAGGGTGGGAAGATTACAGAGGTTTCATTAAACAAAGAATGCAGTAGTCTACAAATTCTTCAGTGTGCTCAAACTACTGGGGAAAGATGGCTCAAGTGATAACATTCCCATTCCATTACTTCGCACCTGCATTGTATAGCTATGGCATATACTATAATGGAAGGGGAGAAAAATCCACACTGTTGTACAACAAAGGACATAGATACAATCAGGAAAGAAGAAGCAGGAGAATATCAACATTTCTCCAACAAACAATTGTGAAATATCTGTGTGGAATTTGAATTGGGAGGAAATTTGTCTTCTGCCAACTGGCTTTCAAGCTCATGCTTTTGTGGACAAGGCCTTGGTAATATATCAGCAAGACCTAAAGACAAAAAGATTGAGTTGTGTTGCCAGCATGGTTTTCATCTCAGTGACAGCACTTTTATTCCATTCATTCCTACTTACAGTATTTGTCCCTACATAGTTCTTTTCTGAGGCGGGGTAATTTCTATTAATTTCAAGGAGTTTATTCTAAGTAAGTTCACAGAATCTCCCTTGTCAGCAAGAGTAAAGCCCAAGCCAACATTATCCTGAAAGCCTGTGGCTTTGCCTTCCAATTTTATAAATGATTACAAGGCCAGTGGCAATTTGAAGGAAGAGGAGAGAAGATAAGATTTATTCTTTCCTCTCCAAACCACTCTTCTTATGGCTGGGAATGTTTAATTTCAAAGATTCTAAGTGAGCTGATGGGAGCTTTCTTTTGTAATATTTCATGCCATGTCTGTAATTATTTAAGGAAAATCAGAAGATGGATAAACATCACATGCATTAAGTATAATATATTATTCCCCTGCCAGGAAAGAAAAATAATTGGTGAGCTTTCTTTCCTCCCTTGAGATGGACGTTCCAGAGAAATTCCCAAGACCAACTGGTGCTAGTTTTTAGCAGGATCCGTTTCCTCAGCCAAAGGGACTAACAGAAGCTACTGTCAGATTTCACCAGATTTTCTGGTGGGTAGGTGGGAAACCTAGTCCATAAAAGGACCACTGATGGATAGAACCAACACTTTGCTGCAAGGAGAGAAAGAAAGAGAAAGAGAAATGGACTGAATTGCTTACCTTGGTAGTAGAGGAAGACATTGTTGCCTTGTGATGTTTTCTCTGGTTTCTTGGGTGTTGTAAGGATATTTAAGATATTTTATATGAAATTGGTGAAGTTGGTTTTCCAAGTACACAAATCACTCTCAATCTCAATTCTTTGGAAATCCAGAGTAGGGTAGATTGAAAGTTAGACTAGGGAACACAAAAGAGCATTTTCAGTGGCTGGGCTCTCATAGTTTGAACACCTGGGTTTAGAAGAGTATTGTATGATAAATGCAGAAGGAAGGTAGATGTTATACAATAGTTTCAAATGCTGAAGGAGAAAAGTGTCCAAGAAGGATTGGAAATTCAGTGAAACAGAATATGGAATTGTAAACAACTCCCATAAGAAAGAAACATGGGGAGGGGAGTCCAAGAAGACCAGAATGGATCCAGAAATCTTTAAAATGCTAAACAGAAAAGAGTCCATAGAATATGAAAGGAGAACCTAATCAAAGAATACAAACTACCAGAAATTGTAGGAATTGTGTCAGATAAGTTAACAGCTCAGAATGAGCAAAGGTTTGTGAGAAATATGCAAAACAACAAAACAACAAAAGCCACACCAAAAAGAGGATTTTTTGTAAGTTAGAAATAATAGGGCAAAAAGTATAATTCCATTGTGAAGAGAAAATGGAGGATCAATAATTTATTTGCCTCTGTCTTCTCTCAGAAGTGTATTGAGGTTTTTGTATGCTACCAGGGGAAATGGGGGAAATGTAACTTAGGATAGACAAGAACTTAACTAACTTAAATAAATAGCTAATTTACATAAATTATTAAGAAAGCAAGTTCAAGTTAGGCATCAGTTAGAACTTCCTGACTGAATTGTTGGCCAGTGGCAAAGGCTACCACAAGACACTGAGTTCTCCTTAGTGGAGGCCTTTAAACAGACTGGGTGGGCATCTGTCAAAGATGTTCTACTACAGGGGTGTCAAACTCAAGGCCCAGGGGCCAGATGCTGGAAATAGCAAAGGACTGGCCTGCAGTGCGTCTGCCAGTGAAAATGGAGTTCAGAAGGGCCATATATGGCCCTCCCAAGCTCTGTTTTCTCTGGCAGATGGTTACAGGAGGCTGTCGCAGCTGAAAATGAAGCTCGGGAGCCCGTTTTCGCTGTCAGTGTCAGGCCCCCACAGGTGCTCCTGACATGAGTGATGTTGAGCTGGCCATATCCATCCTGGCCCTCCCAACACAAACACAACCTGATGCGGCCCTCAATGGAATCAAATTTGACACTCCTGTTCTACTTGATCGAGCAATGAGAATTGGACAAAACAAATTCTAAAGCATTTTGCAACTTTTAAGGGTCTATGAAGAGAGACCAAGTAATTTTCCTTTCTCTTAGCATTCTAGCGGTAGACAGTTAAAAAAAAAATGCAACTTCGTAAACTGGGTTGGCTCTTCAATAAGATAGTGATTACTTGGATTATGCTCTTTTATTAATATGCTGTCTAAATTTTGCTAATAAACGTCATGTGTTATATTAAGTATACTTTCAGTTGAATTGTAACTTTATTTTGTGATTAATTGCATTCTTTCTATTGTTAAGCTGCCTTGAATACCATTATTTGACCAAAATATAAGTAAATAAAATAAATAAGTAAAATAATAATAAAATGTGGTTTGACTGAGTTCTTGAACTGAATTGCCTTATGTATAAGGAAGTTCAGTATTTGAAGGATCACAGCAAATAAGGTATGGCTCTAAAAGATAATTCAGAATTTAGTTTTCGTTTTTAGGGACTAATCATACCGTAGTATGATTGGATTCAAATAACATGTTAAGCTCTAAGTGGCTAAGCAATTATTTTCATAGCTGAGGATTATTGAGCACACATAGTAACTGTGTTCATCCAATAAAGCTTTATGAACTGCAATGGCGGATATCAAAACCAAACCAAGCCAGTCTAATTGGTAGAGGTAGTCCCCGACTTACAATAGTTCATTTAGTGACCATTCAAAGTTGCAACGGCACTAAAAAAAGTGAATTATGACCAGTTTTCACACTTACGATCCTTGCAGCATCCCTCTGGTCACATGATCAAAATTTGGGCGCTTAGCAACTGATGGATATAATGATTGCAGTGTCCTGGGGTCTTCTGATCATCTTTTGCAACCTTCTGACAAGCAAAGTCAATGGGGAAGCCAGATTAACTTAACAACCGTATTACTAAATAAGTGCGGTGATTCACTTAACAACTGTGCATGAAAGGTCATAAAATGGAACAAGATATTCACTTCTTCACTTCACTTAACAAATGTTTCACTTAGCAACAAACATTTTGGGCACAATTGTTGTAAGTCGAAGACCACCTCTATGGAAACTCAGTGTAAACCCAAGCTAATGGCAAGTTTGTGATCCTGGAAGATGAACTTTTCATATTGTCCATTTAAGTAAGGCCATGAGATACCTGACCATTATATTTTGTTAAAACCAGATGTTGCCTCTTGACTCGTATATATTTATCTACTTGGCATTTGGCTCAAGGTTATAAAATTCCTTAATATATTATTGCGGGGGGGCCGGGCAGCAATGAGTAGGGAGAATATTGTGCCAAAGACATTAGTGGCCCATGTGGTGTTCAAAGATGAGTGGCTTTATGAAGTCAACTCTACAAATAGTGCCTAATAGCTTTTGGGTACCTGTATATCATTTCTACAAGCCCTCAAGCTGTTCTCACAGTAAGCCAGCCAAGATTCTGCCACTTTTGGAATCTGTTCTTTAGTTTTGTTCCCTATTCCAAAACATTAATTGGCATAATTGGCATTTTAATTATTTTGTTCTCTTTGCTTATATAACTAAGTGACTACAGTATTCAGATAACAAGCCATGAGCATTACTTCGAAAAACAGTAATTTTGGTGCAAAGTTAATAGTTCTAATGGAAAATCTTCTATAGGGTGGTTTCTCCTTTAATGACTGCAAACTTCTCAGTTCGGTCTTTGTTTTGTGGTGCTTGGGCTAACCCCTCAATGCATCATAAAACATAGCTATTAACTAAGCCTCCTGACTCTCGGAACAAATTACTGCAAGTTTCCTACGCTTGGTTCGGTTTCTGTCTGTAGTCTCTGAATAACAATAAAATGTTAATGGAGATAAATACAGTTATCTCCCTGGTGTCTAGTTTGTCACTGGAATAACAGTTTCAAACATTGGAAGTGCATGAATTTATATATGTTTGGACAGCTCAGAAAAATATAAATCTACTGCATTGAAAGGAGCAACATTTTGCATCACACACATGGTTAGTTGTAAAATATGAGGGGTGGGTTGATACTTCTTTCAGAATCTTAACTGATTGTTAGACTGGAATAATAATTCCAAGATGTTTACATCTATACCTGGTTGCTTTATTTCAATTCCCTGCTGATAACTTTAAAGGGTTATGTCAGTAAAACAAATCAAAAGGGAATTTTGAGATGCACAGACTAACTTCTAACTTCCATCTAATTCACTTCTAAAGTACAGTGTATAATATATTGACAAAGTTGGATGTTGACAAAAATCATTTGGTAAAAATATGTTAGGAACTATTTTAGTAACTTTAGGAACGTGATACATCATGTTATATAGATTGAGACAATTCTGATTAAATACACGCTCCATTACTAAGTTGTAAATTGTTCATCAGTTTCATTGCCTATATCTGCAAGAGGAGGTGCAGTGCTATGCCCCAACAGAGCATGGCCTTCTCTTCTACTGTGGAAGCTGACAGACAGCCTCTAGAAGCAAAATAATTGCTTTCTTCTTTTCCAGAACCCTGGAGAATACATGGAAAGTACATCAAAGAAATTTTCCATTTTCTTTCTTTGCTGATAAGGATTGCAGAAGGGAGTTTTTCTATGTGAAATAAAGAAGGATATTTTATGCTTCATCCCTTGATAATATATATCTTTGGAGCATAGTTTCATAGAAAGGTAAAGGGCACATTAATTGGAAAGTCAGTACAGTATAGCAGAGACTATAAGCCGGAAATTATTCCTTTTCTTATATGGTAAAGAGCAATTATATTAGAACCCTTAGTATTCATTTTGCTAAAATCATAACACAAGAAAAGGGTTATAGGTCAACTATGTTTTTAGAAATCACAGTAAAATTACCCATTTTACTTTTTAAATTTCTTAAATTAAAATCCCATCTTTCCATATGTAATGCTCAAGGGGGAAAACAATACAGTAAAGGTAAAGGAATCTTAAGAGCAAGCTTATTAAAACATGAGGACTAGTCAGAAAATCTTGAGAGACAAGTTTCATAACCTGTGCATCATCTTTTGAATGTCTCTTTCAAATGTATTCAAGGACTAGCAAGCCCAAAGGAAGCAATCTATGGAAGATGGGCATTTTACTCGTGGTGTCTACAATTGGCTCCTCTGAGGATCCCAGTCAACAGCAGTGTTGACTGGGCTCCTCAGTCCAAAATTGATGATTATAAAATAGAAAGCATTGCAGTAATCCAAATAGGATGTATGTAAGATATGAGATACCAAGCTGATTTGTTACAGTGTAATTAGTGGGCCAATTCCTAGGAAGCCAAATCAGATATACTGAATTATCTTCCAGTGCAGTTATATTTCTGCTACAATCCCCCTTAAAATAAAGCATAAATTCTATTTTGTTTTGTTTTCCAAGTGGAAACGAATGTTACATTGTAAACCTTGCATCCATATTGGACATTTGATGTAGCACAAGGTTGATTGGACTCATCTGTAAACTGGATGTCTGGAGTATGCGGTTGACTGGCAGAACCTTAACTACAGAGCATTGCCTTTTTATGACCTGGTCCCTACTGGAAATTTTTGGCTAGCAAAGAAATAGTATGCCAGATGTCTGCTTATGATTATCTTTGGTCCTGAAGAGCAGTTTGGAAGGAGCCCTTCTCAGCTGGAAAATGTAAATAATGCACACATCAAGAGACTTTTTGATTTGGCAGCAGCTAAAATCCCCCCAAAGTAGTCCTGTTTAATTATGACCATCTCCTTAGAATCAAGCAAACAGTCATACTTACTTAGCTATCTCTTTGATCAATAGGAGATAGTGAAATGCATTGGTTTGCAGCTTGGATTGTTTTTCTGACTATGTAAACAAACTAAACTAAACTAAAATAAATAGATGTAGACTTAAATTTAAGAGTAAGGCCAACTGAGTTTGGTGGAATTAAATTGTGAATAAGCATATATAAATATATCAAATGTTCAGCCACTTGAGTGACACCTGAGTGCTTGAACATAACTAGGTCCTGTAAGTTTACTTTCGGAATTCTGCTGGTAGTGATTCTTTGGAATCTTTGCCTTGGGTGCACATAGGCACATTAATATGTTTTCCTATTCCAGGAAGTCTTCTTACATAGCGAACGTGAAGCAGCTAATAACTGTAGGAATTAGTGGGGCTGAAAAGTTGCTTTTTTTTTGGCTCTCGGACTTTCCAACACAATGCTGTTATTGCTGTTCGTTCTCTACAACTACCAAAGTTCAGTTTTATATGTTACTGTTTCAGCTACTCATCATTGTGTTTTCTAACACTGACTTTGAGTCTTACATTGAGTTGATAGTTGTTTTTCAAAATAAGAATAATGTTTTATAATAATGCAGCACAGCAACTGTCCATTTAATGTACAAATTCCTCCTAAAGTAAATTCAGGAGGGGCAGGAAAACCTGACCAATAACAAGGGAGTGCACATGGTTTTGCATGAACCTCAGGTTTCCCACTCCTGAAATAACCATTTTGATCTTACAATCTTTTTTGGTCTAAAATGCTTCTATGATGAGCAGCCATGGTTTTGCTACTGGTATATACCTGAATCCTTAGAACCCTACTAGTAACTAGAAAGATTGCACCTGATATTTTGTTTTATTTCATTTCTATTCTGGGGAAGAAAGAAGCAGAGGAAGCTGCTTTTGTTAATCTGTTCAATAGCTAAGCCTCAGAATGAGAGGCTAAGGATTCAGAGGAAGAATTAATGCTGATAAGAGAATTTCCCTGAGAGTCATTCTTTGAAATCTGATTTAAAGTAGGGTGTGCTAAGGAACCATTTTTGGCAGAAAGCTTAACTTATATTTTGTGCCTACCAAATAAGTGAAAGCCAAAGTACAGAGTGTGTGTCCATTCCTGATCTGTCTAACAAAGCATCTGCCTATTATTATGTCCATATATTCACACTCCCTTTCCCGCACACAAAAGTAGTATATTTTCTATCTCTCTCTCACACACACCCTTATGCAAGTTGCATTTTTAGAAGTTCTTAAGCACGATTGTCATGTAGTATATATGATTGGAGAGAGGTGATAATTATTATGTAGGGTTAAATTTATCTTCTAAGTATATTTACAAATGTAATTGAAGTGGGGCTAACTGTCTGTCTCTATTCTGCCAGAATCTATTCAATTTTTGGCAAAGGTTTTCCTATATTTTATAAATTGCTTTACTTGGAAACCCCAACAAAGCATCTTTCTGATCAGAATCTCAAGAACATGATAGATAGATAGATAGATAGATAGATAGATAGATAGATAGATAGATAGATAGATAGATAGATAGAT
>JANHGC010008395.1:127463-155434 GCA_027560395.1 Boaedon fuliginosus
ACACACATACACACACCCCACACAAATACACACACACATTATTACACTAATTATAGGAGACTGGAATATGCCTCAATAAAATCTATACACAGCCTTTTAATTTAAGTGTAAAGAAGTAATTGGAATAGTGATCTGTTTTTTGCAGTGTATTTGAGGTATTTTAAATAAATTGTACCTGTCTTTTTTGTAAGAAAACAAAAGTTTCACAAATAAAATGCAATAAATCGTAATCTAGTTAATTTTAATTTTCTTTCAATAAGTGTAGTTCTTTTATATTGGGAAGTAATACTGCTGGGCCTGCTTATGCAAGTAAACCAAAGAGTTTCTCACTCCATTTCCAACAATGGACTATTTGTTTTAAATTTTGCAGTGACTTTGATAGAATATGGGTTGACTACAAAATCAAGGTACTAACCCAGATTTTCTGTAACTATAACTTTATTGATTTTTTTTTAAAGATGCCAAGTGAAAAGGTAAACAGTGATAGAAAATTAGAAAATGGCTCCAAAAATAATAAAAGTAAATGTGCTGAAAAGAAAAAGAAAAAATAGAAAAAATGAGTTCCGATTTTCTTTGATTCAGATATAGATATGATATATAGATAAATATTTAGATATATAGAACCTCATACTTCTGCCTTATATGAGTATCTGAGGACTATCTGTATGACTATTTGGTAGTTTTATTTTGGATTCAGTAAAGGAAAGCCTTAGAGTTCAGAGGCCATATGCAGGGATGGGCTTCTAACCAGTTCACATAATAACAGGGTTGTGCTGAACCGGAAAGAATATCATTATTGACTCTGTTCACCTGTCCCGTTCCAGAAGCGCCGGCTGAGCACGGTACGCTCTGATGCGGCACGTTGGACTCTGTGATCTCGCGGCCAGTTAAAACTGGCCGCCAGGTCACGTGCCATCAAATCCACCCTCCCCCATTGTCTCGCAGGCGGCGTGTTTTAACTGGCTGCAGATCGCGGAGTCCAACGTGCCGTGTCGGAGCGTACCATGCTCAGCCGGCGCTTCTGGAACGGGACAGGTGAACAGAGTCAATAATGGAATAGATGAGCAAGTACAATTATTTAATGTTTCATCAATCGATGCACTTAGTTACAGAAGGCAATTTCTGCTACCAGGCTTAAATCTCTGCCTGTGTTGGCTTAAACACAGGTTCTATTCAGTGTTGCAATTGGTGTTAATAGCTGTCTAGACCAATTCTAAGAGGAACCCGACTGAACGTTAACATAAACATTACACATAAGTATGTTTTGCTTCACACAAGACAAGTGTAGTTGTTGGACTTTGTCTCCCAGTGTATTAACATGTGACAGGAGTCATGGATAGCACTGAGTGGGGAAAAGAACTAATGGTAGTTTTCCTATTGTGAAATATTCCTACCTCCTCCCAAACATTAGCAGGTTTGTTTACTTCAATTTATTTTCCTATAGACAACAGGCGAGGCCCTTTTCCTTTATGTCAAACTTTTTAAGACGCAAGTATCATCCTGCCAAAAGTTTGCGGTTTAAAGGAAAGAAATTAGCTCACTATGTCTTCATTGTTTTGCATTACCAAAAGAAATAATGCTCTCTTCTCCCGCTCAACTCCCTCGAGAGGGAACACACTCGGGACGAAGGCGAGGGAAGAAGGAGCAGCATCCCTCCAGCCTCCCTCCCGGTTTGGGGCGGGGGTTGTAGGAAGACCTCCCTCGGCCTCAAGGCGACGCGTTGACTTTCCTTTCCCCACAAGGCAGAAGGAGCCTCGCTGCGCGCGGCTCTTCCCTCGGTCCTCGCCGGCTAAGGCGGCCATGGGGCAGCCGCTCGTCCTGGTCGCCCTGGGCTGGATGGCGGTGCTGGCGCTTCCCTTGCACGGCTTCTCCTCGCCGCGAAATGGTAAGGCTGAGGCGGGGGTGTTCCTGCCAGACGGGAAGCGCGGGATTTAGGGTGGCCGCGGCGGGGGGCAGTTCAGCCATCTTTTCGAGAACACGAGCGGGGACCCTGCGCTGAGTCCCCTTGTCGGTCTCCCCAAGGAGAAGTTCTGGATGCCTGGCAATAAATATCCCCCCCCCCTTCCCTTGAAATGAGCGCCCTTTTATATGAAAACGCCTCGGGATTGATAAAAGGCGAAGTCGTCTGGGATTGTGCCTCACCCGGTGCTTTGAACTTTGCCTGGCAAGCCAAAAGCTGGATTTTCTACTCCCGGACCCGCCTTCGCTCGCTTCCATGACTTAATGAACTCATGAAACACTTACTATGTACATTGGCTGGTTTGGAAGTACCATTGACATTTTTTTTTTCTTGAGAAAAAAAAATTGTCTTTTTAAAATCTATCCCACTACGGCTTCTTTCGACAGAAACACGAAGTCTTTTGTGGCTTTGTCGTGGCTTCCTCTCACTTCTTCTGAATTGTCTTTACTGTGGCTGCTCCTCACGTCTTCAGTTCGATTTTCCCCAGCAGCCTTTTTTCCGCCACCACTTCCTGGATGCATTGGACTACAACTCCCATTTTCTATGAGCAGCACAAACTTTTCGGGCAAGAAGGGAGTTTACAATCCAATTCATTTGCAGAATGAGGGTTTAGAGTGGTTCTCAACCTGGGGGTCGGGACCCCTTTGGGGGTCGAACGATCCTTTCACAGGGGTCGTTACTTAATCATCAAACAGCAATTTATGGACACCCACAACCATCCAGGTTAAAAGCACATCAGAATGGGATGGTCTTCATAGGCTTACAAAATGCAAAGATTGGGCAATTCAACCTTCAGAGGAATTATATTCCAAAGCCTGAGGATTACTTTTGAAAAGGAAACTGGAACACATCCCATAAACTCCTCTGGCGATAGGGCATTCAGGAGACTTGCTCTAGATGTTCAAGTCAGATAGGCAGAAACAGCAGATATTGAGCAAAGGCTAGATTGGATATTTGATATAATCTAACATGACTTATATTTTGAGTTTTGTGTCAAAGCTACTGAATTATCAATAGTGGTGAAATACTGTGGCACTTCCAGTTTTCTTGAATCTCATTAAATTGTTGGGAGAGAAGCAGACAGAAAGCAAAATAATATGTGTATTGAAAGAAAAGTCACTTTTAGATATTAACAATTAGGGTTTTTTTTAGCAGAAAAATGTATTAGTTAGCCTAACTAGTATTTTTTTATGTTTTGTATTAAATCATATGATTTATTTAACAAAATACATTTTGATGTTTCTGCTGCCATGAGTTTGTTATAGCGTAATCTGTGGTAACAAATCATTTGAAACCAGGATTTAAAGAAGACAAGTGAATAGCTCTCCCTGTACCCAGTCAGTTGACTTCAGTGGACTGGAAAATTTATTATATAAGAAAGAGAGACTAAAAGAATGGGATATATTTAATCTCCAGAGGGAAAAAGACTGAACAATCAATGTCAATAGAAGATCAAGATCTTTTCTCCTTAAAGTCAGATTGTAGAGCATAGAATAACAATTTCAGGCAGATTCCAGTTAAGCAAACTTCATAACTCTCTTCTCCCTCAGTTCATTTAAATAAACAAAAGTTACTGTGCTACGCCATTAAGAAGATAGTTATCTCTATTTTTGAATAGGAAAAGTAGACTAGAAAATGTTTTCAATCATAACAAACAACCCCCCATCAAAAATTCTATGAAATGTTACCCTTTGGGAGATAATTAGACTGCAATAAAAATCAACAAAAATCAAGCAGCAATGGACATTACATAAAAATAATAAAATAAATATGTATGCTGAGAATTAAAAGAATGCTCTGCAATTATAAAAAGGTAAGCATACCTACCATCTAAATTTACTAATAAGATTTACAGTAAAACAACCTTATTAGCATTCTTAGCCTCTTACTCATTATCACTTCCACCTGTCAATCTGGTTTATTGAACAAATAGATTTCAAAATATATAAACTATTAAGTTTATATATTAAACTATTATTAAGTTTATAGTTGTCCATCTTACCCATTTGCCTTCAAGAATATATGACAGTACATAGAAAGATAGGAAACTGTAACTGAAGATCCAGATTTTGAAATGCGCACAAACAAGCTGGAGCTACACATACAAAGCAGGTGGAAAAGAAGAAAAGAAAAACAACTTCTGTCCTGTCATATAAACAGGAAACTGCCTCAAGCCAATCATCTTCATCATCATTATTTTTAGGTACTTATATATTTCTAGAATTTTCATTCCAAAGTTGATACTCTAAATTTTATTATAAACAAATTACAAAGGTGATGGTAAATGGAGATATGACTGAAAAGATTAATATTACAAAGGATACAAGACAGGGATGCCCCCCTATCCCCATTGTTATTTGTATTGACACTGGAAGTATTAAATAGAAATATTAAACAGGACAAGGAGATAAAAGGCATGGAAATAAGAAAGGAAGTATATTAATTACAAGCATTTGCAGTTGATTTAGTGTTTATTTTAGAAGATCCACAAGAAACAGTTCCTAAACTAATAAAGAAAATAGAAGACTATGGAGAAGTAGCAAGATTGAAAATAAACACGGAAAAAACTAAGACATTGGTGAAAAATGTGACAGAGAAGCAGAAAATAAGAAATGATGAAGAGATTAGATATCCAGATTACTAAGAAAGTGAAATATCTAGGGATTCAATTAACAGCAAGATGTGTAACAATTAAGGAAAATAGTTATTACAATTTGATACAACAAATAAAGATCTGGAAAAATGGAAACATTTGCAATTATCACTAACAGGAAAGATAGCTACAATTAAGATGAATATATTACAAAGATTACTATACTTGTTTCAAACAATTCCGGTGAAACTGGCGGGGGGGGGGGATTTGAGGACTTTAATAAAATAATATTAAAATACATTTGGCAAGGGAAAAAAGCAAGAATTAATTTTAAAATGTTACAGATTTACAAGAACTAGAGGAGGTTTTGGATTACCAAATTGGGAAGTGTACTATCAGGCAGCAGTGTTAACATGGACGAAAGAATGAATTGAATTGAGGAATACAAGATTATTGACTTTAGAGGAACATGATTTACAAATGGGTTTATTTTTTTTTATTTTTTTATTTATTACATTTTTATGCTGCCCAATTTCCAGAGGACTCTGAGCGGCTTACAACATGGATAGCAGTAGCACTCAGATTTTATATACTGCTTATCAGAGCTTTATAACACTCCCCAAGCAGTTACAGAGTCAACTTACTGCCTCCAACAATCTGGCTCCTCATTTCACCGACCTTAGAAAGGATGGAAGGCTGATTTGACCTGGCAACCTGCTGAACAAGTCAGCAGAGACTGCAGTGCTACATTTAACCACTGCACCACCGAGGCTCTTCTAGTTATAAGAATAGCAGCTGGGCCCCCGCCAAATTATCCATTGGACCTTTTCCCACTATTCAATCCAAGTGCTTTCTATCCATCTTTTAGCTGGCTGAAAACTGCATTGGCATGAAATTGCTGATCCACACCGTGCTTCTATTGCCTCGCTTTCAAGATGCAACAGTCAGTTGACTTCCCTCTAATGACTTCCTTCTAATGTAATTGGTGGCAAAACCAAACAGATTTTATACATCCCAAGGCTGCCCTTGGAAGGAATCCGAAAAAGGCAGAAAATACTATCTTTAAGTAAGATGATGAGTTTAATCTGTTTCATTCATGAGCTGAGAATGAGTGAGAGGCAACATCACGAGGATACAGCAGACAAAAAAAGTTGCCTCCAGGGCACTTTTATCCCACTGGGAAAGGTCTTGTTTGGTTTGACAAACCATTGAGAGAGACATAACTCAGCTCCCTCTTCATAGGAAAAGTGGTTTGCACAATACGAGGCCAGTCAATGTGGACAATTGTTTTTCTCCCAAAAAACCAGAAGAAAAGAAAGAACTGCTTTTCTTGTGAGTACAGGTAGTCCTCGACTTACAGCAGTTTTTTAGTGGCCATTCAAAGTTACGACATCATGGAAAAAAGTGACTTATGACCATTTCCCTTCACTTTTGCACCATTCCACGCCACGTCATCAAAATTCAGACACTTGGCAACTTGATTCACATTTATGATGGCCCTAGGATCATGTGATCACCTTTTGCAACCTTCTGAAAAGCAATGGGTAAACTAGATCGACTTACCAACTGCAGTGATTCACTTAACAACTGTGGCAAGAAAGGTCATAAAACAGGACAAAACTCGCCTAACAAATGTCTCCCTTAGCAACGTAAATTTTCATCTCAATTTAGTCGTAAGTTGAGGACTACCTCTAAGTGAAGTATTTGGTTGTCTAGCAATAAGAGCCATTGGGGACATCTTCAGGACCATGTAAGATATTTTTGTCTCTGCAATTAGTATTTTACCATCAGTGTGCAGGACATATTGCGGCCCTGTGAAGCTTGCTATCTATGTTGGATAGAGAGGAAACCACCATAGTAGAAGAGGATGGGAAGGGAAACTAAAGGAGGAAAAAACAAAGATACACTTGAGGTAGACAGGTTCTTCAGGGCAGGATTAGGCAATCCAAAGGAGCAGCCAAGTCAAATGTCATCAGCATATTGTGACATCTGCACCAAATTCCTAATGACCATCTCCATCATTTGATTTGAAATAGCATTAGGCACAGAATAGTGACTCATGGCATCCTATCACATAACTATCAAAACCTTGTGAAATTTTGATGCTGTTCCTACAAGTGGAAATAGAATCACTATAACTCCCCAAATTTCAGTCCAATCTAGGAGAATATCCGGTGATATAAAAAGCTTCTGGAAACTAAAATGGATTAACAATCTTCTAAAGTTTTGGATTCCAATTCCCATCAGGCCCAACTACTATGGCCACCATTCAAAGTATATGAGGACTGTTGTTCAAAATATCTGCAGGGCTTTTTAGGTTGCTTACTATGGCAATAAAGAGGTGATACAAGACACTTTATGAAAGAAATAGATTGATGCATGCTCACTCATCCAAACATTGTGCTTCCCCGCTCTTGACTTTTATTGATATTTCTAAATGCATTTTTCATTATTCCTTTGTAGAGCAACTACTGCATAAAACCTTTTCTATTATGGGAGTTTGATTTAATATAACCAGTCTTGAAACAACCCAATGACTGTGATTTCATCTATTCTGCAGGATGTTGCAAGAAATAATTAGCACAAACAACATCTAGGATTTAAATCTCTTTAAAAGGGAAATGTTTTGACTTTGATCTTGCATGCTACAAAACAAGCTTCGACTGAAGCACTGATGGGAGTATTTTCCTCACACTTTTAATAACCTTTAAAAGTGTTAGTTAGAAGAGAAGATTTTCAAATGTCTCCCTGGAGTGCTTTGCACAGCAAGATACTTTCGCTTTCCTTTGATGAACCCAAAAGTGGGGAGACTTATGGAGCAAAACAGCTTCTGCATCTAGTAGCAGAAAATTTGATTTTCGAAAGCAATGAAAAGGTAGTAGTCTGCATTTCTTAGGCTTTTTGAACAATATTCTGATGGGAAAACATAGTTTCTAAAAATAGCAGTTGAGTGTATATGTGTATATATAAAATAGCTGACCCCTATAAAATGTTAGTTGTTTTGAAGCTTATACCTTTGGGAGCCTGCCTTAGACAATTTTAAACACTTCTGTATAAATGTTAAGTATATAAAGAATTGGAACCTCCATATATATTATTTTTACTGGGATGCAAAAATTTAGAGATCAAGATGGTGTTTTGCCAATACTGGTGCGTCTTCCCTGATGATTGAAGTGATCAACCAAGTCTTTCATGATGAAAGCAATATGTGAAGTATCCTGGTCTTCTGTTGTTTCAAAGCTTTGAATCAAGAACAAATCCTTCTATCTTTCTCAACAGCTAATTGGCAGTCGCTTCAAGGAAGATGTAACATGTGCATGGCTAGTATCCCACCTGGCACCTGTCACATATGGCACCATCTGCAGCTTTAAGCCCCAGGAGAGCCCGATATGGTGTGGATTATAGTAGTTCAAATGTGAGATAAACAGTGTGCAAAGATCAAAAGCTAGGCTATCCTTGTCCTGCAAAGCCCATAGATGATATCCAATAACCACTCTTAGCCACCGAACTCACAGTCCTGTGAAGAATCAAAGAGAGCATGCCCAACAAGTGAACATGATGCATTTAGTCCAGGATGCTCCTCTTCCCCTGTCTGAGAAGTGCACATGTACAACATCTCTGTCAAGATTCAGTCATCAGTTATTATGACTTATCCATATAGTGGCATAACACTGTACAAGCCCTCCAGACATTATGGAGTAGCTGACTCAAGTGTCATCAATATATTGAGACGTTTCACACCAAATTCCCAATGACCATCTCCATCATTTGATTTGAAATAGCATTAGAAACAGAATAGTGGCTCATGGCGTCCCATTGGATAGCTATCAAAATCCTTGGGAACTTTTGGCGCTGTTCCTATAAGTAGAAGTAGAATCACTCCCCAAATTTCAACCCAGTCTAGGAGAACATCTGGTGGTATAATAAGCTTCTATAAACTAAGCAGGATTAACAGTCTGTTTCCAACAGGAAGTTGAACTCAACCATGGTAGACTTTATTTTGAAGCCAACTTCAAAGGGGCGAGATCATCTCTCTCCTGTGTAGTTGCACATATGCCATCATTCAAGCCTCCTATCCAAAGTCCCAAAGATGCTTTTTTTAGAAGGCAACAGGACTTTCTTGTTTTTTTCTTTTGAAGACGTTTCACTTCTCATCCAAGAAGCTTCTTCAGCTCTGACAGGATATTGGGGAATGGAAGGATTTATATTCCTTGCAGACAGCTGGTAGTTTGCATCCTCTTAGAGGGTTGTTGAAGTGAAACATCTTCAAAAGAAAAAACAAGAAAGTCCAGT
This sequence comes from Boaedon fuliginosus, assembly GCA_027560395.1. NCBI lineage: Eukaryota > Metazoa > Chordata > Lepidosauria > Squamata > Lamprophiidae > Boaedon > Boaedon fuliginosus. Next base: position 136,310 of record JANHGC010008395.1, read on the forward strand.
TGCCTCCTGAACAAAGCACCTTTGGGACAACCATGACCTGGATGACTGAGAATCTCTACAGACTCCTATCCAAAGGTGGTAAGTTAGTATAACCCTCCAATTCTTCGGCTTCAATTTTATTTAACTAAATATGCCATTCATTGAGTCAGGAACTGTTAGAAGGGAAACAACCATTCTGCCATATATTTAGCTACTTGTAACTTGAAGTAACACAGTTGGTCATTATCAGTCTGGAGTTTTGAACCTGACATTGAGCTCCCTAAGTTCTGGTTTTCGTTGCTTCTCACGGATTTTGCCCAAGGAGACATGTTCTAATGTGAAGGTCTAATATTTTAATGTTTTATATTTATGTATGTCAAAAAAATAAATAGTTGCTACTGAATATTGCATGCAATGCCCTCTTGCTGTCAGCCCTGAGCATTGTGAGCACTGTTAATCACATGAATGCTCAATAAGAAAATTCCACTGAAATATGTAGCTCAGACAAAAACTGGAGAGACAGGATATTAGTTGTACTTGTGCCACTGCATTCTCATCAGAGCTTCAAGGCAAAAAGATTTGAGACAAATGGTTGTTTAATAAAAAGCTTGACTCTAACAAAAGCAAGTAGGAGAGCACTATCACATGGCATTAACCAGAGGAGAGTAACTTAATTTTAGGAGATGCCCAGAACCTAGTAGATGATTTGAGGATTAGCAAACAAAGTAGAAACATTATGAGAATGCAAAAAAAAATACAATGAATTTATAAATGGAAGATTGCCAAAGGAAGTTCAAAACATTTATATTTGACATAAAAAAATACTGAAGAAATTGGAACATTTTTACTTTGTTAAATAGTTAAAAAAAAGTAATGGAAACATGATATATGAATATTGTTTACATTTTTCAGGATTATGCAAATAGTATAATGGATGACTGGAAAAATGGATGCCAGTAAAATAAAAGTCAACCATTATACAGTGATACCTCGGTACTCATAGTTAATTGGTTTTAAGACGCAAGAGTACCAAAATGATAAGAACCAAACAATATTTTCCCATAATAAATAATGTCTTCCATTGAGAGTATTATAAAAAAATGTCTGGTTTTAGAGTCTGTTCTTAAGAAGTTATTTTTAAAATGTTATAGTTATCTAGGCAATGGATGATCTAGCATTTAGATTCCTTACTGCAAGGATTTAAACCTTTTCCACTTGGAATTTTGTTTTCTTCCAGCCCTGCCTAATGAGGCACCCAGTAAATTTGCAATGTCTTTTGGGTGTAATGAAAGAAATGTCATCTAGTTATTTAATCAGGCAAGCATACCAATCTTGAATCACTGTATGGCTTTTGTAGGTTAGTGCTCTCGTTGGAGAATTGTAACATCGAGAGGTTCAGGATACTGAGATAAAGATGAGTGTCCACTTTTTGGACAGCTTGAAGGGGCTTGAAAGCAGGGAGCTGGCTTTTAAAGAGAAAGAGAGAGAAGTCTCCTGTTAGTTCGCAGAAATATTAGATGCAACACCCATGTCAGGAAAGTTAGCAACATATAAATCATCATCTCAATTTTCTGTGCAACATCAGGTAGTAAAAAGGAGAGTGGGGTCCTAGAAAGTCTGAGGTTGACTAGTAGTGTGTAACCTTATTAAAAAGTCTTCAGTTTTCCTTTCAAGCAGAATTTGTCCATCATTGAAGCAAGAGTTTCCTGCCTAGTGGAAGACAGAGATGGATGTCCACAGGTTGGGTTTCTGAGCCAGTCATTTTTGTGACATTTACTAACAGAGTTGTATATCAGTAACTGCACACCGGATGCTAAGCCACTACTTCTGCAGCAATAAAAGAAAACCCATCTAGATTTCTTCTAAAAATGCTTACTTCTGTAATCTAAAAAAGGGATTTTTTAGTGGGCTCTGTAAAAGCAGGGGGCTGACACTAAATATGTTTCTCAAAGGCAACTGCATATAGATATCTTCCCACAAATAGGAAAAGCAGTTCCTGAAATCTTGTATTCTTGGGACCAGCTGCAAGTTCAAAGGGATTCTAGTAGCAGTGTCTCCTAAAAGTTATTTTTCTTATCTGGCTTTGACATATTTGATAACAAATGACATTAGCCTTGCAGGGAACTGTGGGTAGTTTGCATTTATTATATCATGTTAAATTAATACAGCAAGCAGGAATTGTATGGGAAATCTTCAAAACTATAGCAAGCTGATGTTTAACTCTTTGGGTTTCAAAGAGTTTCAGGTAAGGACATGACTGGACATGACCATGAATTCACAAACAACCCAAATAGCAATCTTCATAGGGATATTTCAGAGGCGTGAATTTCCTTCCCATTTTACCATTAATTTTAGATAGTTTTAGAAAAGAAGCTCAACAGATATATTGTGCTCTTATTTACTTTAAAAATAAAGTATTCTTTCTTACCTTTTTTTGCATAAGAAAACAAGCTTAAAAAAGCAATACTTTTCTTTCGTGTTTTTAACACTGGCAGGAAATATGTCTTGTTCCACTTTTAACAGTTCAGCTTTCATTGTGGCTGCGTTAGGGAGGAGGAGGATTTCATATTCCCTCCCTTCTTTGTAGGGGTTGTCAAATTTTTCAACTTTTAATTTTCAAACATTAGGGGTTGCTCAAAAGGTGTGACATGCCTTGGGAGTTGTTAAGATCTTTTGATATAATTTAAATGTACTTAGTAAGTAACTACATAAATATCATATTTTTTAAAAAAAAAGTTTGTTTTATTTGTGCATCTTTGTGCCAAGATGCAATTCCTTAAAAAAAAAAAGCCACATTACTGATATTGTGGGGGGGGAAACCAAAAACAGACATGCCCTTATTTTTTTTACACTGTCATTACTTTTTCTCTCATTGCCTTTTAAAGTATGCCTCTGGGACACACATAAGAAATGGAAAGTAGGCTACAGTAACACTGAAAATGCAACACCAAATAATCCAGCTAAAGCTATGAGATGAGTAAACAAGTGATATCTTTGCACCAGAAGAGCTTGCTCTGCTAAAGTACAAGAGATAGGTACTTCCTGGACAAAGTCTATGAAGCTTCTCAGCCGTCCAGGTCAAAGATGCTTTTTCAAGAGGCAACAGGACTTCCCGGTTTTTCGTTGAAGAAGATTCTTGGATGAGAAGCGAAACGTCTTCAAAGAAAAACAAGAAAGTCCAGTTGCCTCTTGAAAAAGCACCTTTGGGATTTCCTAGACAATTGGAGGAATGACTTGCAAAATCCTTTCCTTTCCTTTGTCTTTAAGGAGAAAAACCTTCCGTGGTGGACTGCACTGTAGCTGTATATGTGTAGAGCCAGAAGTAAGTTAAAATACATTAATGGCGGAGTTCTGTTTTGATTCATTTTCTTTGGTCATTTGTTGCCTTGAACTATTCAGGCTTGTCTTCCTGCTGAGGGCCAAGTAGGGAAGACTAGATTAGGCACTGAAGTAGTTCTTCATTACTGACCACCAGATGACTTTGCAGACCAGCCCAATTTATATAGCTTGCAATTTCAGAAGGACTTGGATTCACTGAAGAACAGTTTTCAGGATGTTGAATATCAACTTGCAGAGCCATTGTCAGCAACAGGCATTTTTTTTTGAGGGGTGGATGAGGAGGAAAACAATTGCTTTTAAACCACTTCAAACCACTAGTACATTTAGCTATGGAGTAGGTATGTAGACAGGCAGCGATTTCCAAGGTGTCAGTTGACAGCATCCATTTCTAGCATCCTCCTCCTTTACATCAATGTGTGTGTGCTCACTAAAAGTCCCACTGGGATTCCTGTGTAGCATTGCTTGTTTGCTTTTTCACTAGACTAGTTTTGCCCACCTTGCCAGTTTGCAAAGATGTCGGTGGGCTTGGAACTGATGCTCCCCCGCTTTGAAGAATGATTATCAGTTGGTGTGTGATTGTGTTTTATAATTTTTTAAATATATTGTATTATTGTTTTTAATGGTTGTTATTGTATTTTAACTGTTGTGAGCCACCTCGAGTTCCCCTTGACCATAGAAGAGAGGTGGGGTATAAATCTAATAAAATAAATAAATACATCTAATAAAATAAATAAATAAATAAATAAATGTTTGGTATCTAGGCAAAATTGGGGGTATAACAGCCCCCACACACACACTGATTGCCTAACCCTGAGGGAGCATTATTTGTAAATCAAGCTCTCGTCCTTTCTTTTTCACAATACACAATATTTTAAAACTATGCAGTGTCTGATAATCTATTTCTGGTTTTCTTGATGTATAGATATTAGGTTTGTTTGATCATTTTAGCTGGATCCTTAAGGAAATCAAATATTATTAATAGCAACAATAGTGGCAGCAGTAACAGCACCTGGTGAGAAATTGTAAATTAGTTATTAGCAATGCAGTTTACTGCCAGGGAGATCTATGTGGTAGATGCATGATGCAGTGAGATACTTTCCCTCATGGCCAGAAGAGAATGGGAGCCATTTATAAAGTTTTGTTTTGTTTTTCTTTTAGTGAAGAAAAAGAAAGATGAGTCCCGTGATAGATTTGCTTATCTGCACTGGAGCTATTTGAAAAGAAATGAGGAGGGGGCTCAAATACCATGCTGAGCAATCTGTCATTTAAGAATTTGCTATTCCCTTCTCACTTTGGAGAAGGAAACAAAAGCTGCTTATCATGTTTGGCTGATTCCTGGGTTGTGCTAAGCCATTATATGGTCTGTTGGATTATGCTTTAGTGCGATGTATGCAACTGGTGGCTTCTAAATTTAACTGCAATATGTTAGTTATAGCTTATTAGGAAACAAACTACCATACTTGAATGCAGTGGACAAAATCAGCTTACTGGTACGAACTGGGGTGTGCAGAGTACTCTTAAAATTTGGATTTGCGTCTGCTTTTACAGACGCAAATCCAGCAAGTATGATGGTCTTAACTTTCAGATAAGCACACACATTAAAATTTTCCATGGTGCTGTGGTGATCAAGGAGCAATTTTTGACCTTTGTCAGAGGTGAACAACCTGTGATGCCAGAACAGCATGCTGCTCACAGATACTTTATTGCAGGGGTGTCCAATCTTGGAAACTTTAAGGCTTGTGTATTTCAACTCTCCAAAATTCCCTAGCCACCATGGAATTCTGGGAGTTGAAGTCCACAAGCTTAAAGATGCCAGGGTTGGGAAACCCAGGCTTAATTTGATCCTTGCAGCTTCTTGACAAAGAGTATGGAAAACTGACAGCTTCGATTCCGCCCCTTTGAGATAGGGATAGAATAGTGTATGATAGTGTAATAAACATATTGTGTATCCTAATATAAAATATGCATCATAATAATGAAAACTATCCCTTATAATTCTAATCTCATCACAAACTCAGCCCTGCACACCAATGTGATGTTATTCCTCCTTATGAACATCAACTCCTTCCTCACATGTTACATTTAGCCCTTAGCCTGAAAAGGTTGCCCATCTTCTATCTATGCCACAGCTGTGTAAAATACCCAGGCTATAACAGCTAATTCAGATACAATTTCTATGAGCTAAGTTTTAGTTTAAATCTGGTTTTAGCTGATTTTTTTCCAGGTTGTCCTAGAAACTGCCTTCGTCTTTCAGATTATTCCAGCATCTGCATTTATACACAGAGGTATAAATGTATAAAAGACAAACTGCAAGCATTAAGAAAGCTGTTTCTGATGCAGAGCTTGTTAAAAATTTTATGCTGCAGGAATCACCGCTTTGACTGTTGTGTCAGATGTGGGTTTATTCTGCAGCATGAAAGTATACATATATTCTTATTACACCCAATGTTCTCAATAACATTACCATTTGTGATAGATAGGGCAATTTAAAACACATGGCTTTTATAAAAGGAATAAAATGCTATAAAACTTATGTGGCAGAACAAATTAATTTTGAGTTATCAGATCTTCACCAAAGCATTGTAACGAAAGTAATTAGTTTTTTTAAAAAAAAGTTTTCTCCATTTGCGGTAAGCATTGAAAAGAGTTCCAAAAATGCTTAGTGGATACCATTTGCATGATAAACTGATCTCATCAAGAAATTCAGTGTATCCAAGGCAGGATCTTTTGGCTTTTCTGGACCACGAATGACCGATCCTTGCTAATTTCTGATTGGAGATATTTTATTATGTCAAAGCGCTCTGTGTTACTAAACTGCTCTGTTATGTTTAATGTAAAAGAAGGTCATTATGTTCCTAATACTACTAAACTTTTTTTTAATGCAAAGATACCAGATTTTTTTAGGAATGCCTTTGGGGAAAAAATGCTATTAAGAGTCATTAGCAAAAATCAAATAACAACCTGGGAATATTTCAGGAACTAGTTCGTCTCTAGTGTCCTTTCAAAGAAGAACTGGCTTGTAATTCCAGGATTTACTAAATAACCTTGAGCAAAAGAAAACAAAAATTAGATGTTATTTAAGCACTGTGTTAATTTTGATTTGCAGCCTCCGTTGGTAACACTAAATTGCAACTGAAAATACAAGAAATTTGGTAAACAAATCATTATTACTACATTATTATTAATAGTTATTAATATTTAATGATTACATCATTTACATAATCACCATCTTTATAAACCAGAGAGTAGAGAAACTTGTATAGAACTTACAGTATTTTATCAGAATTTACGGTAAGAATTTAAATTGTAAAACTTAAAATTAATTAAATTAATTTGGCTCATTATTGCTGTAATTTATTTATTTGCTGGAAATGAGTCTCGAATTAGGAAAACTTTAGAGAAAAATTTACACAGTGAGTATAACATTAGATTCATTGTCAGAGTCCCTCTGAGCTCTATTACAACAATGAGAATTGATAACACAACATGTAAAGATATTTCTGGAGGATGGAACATTGAGAAGTGATAATTACAAGGAGAAGATAGCTGGATGGATAGCTCAGCTATAAATTGTTAACTCTGAGGCAGATGGCCCACCGCAAGTAGAACAAAAATGATAGTCCAAAACCTCCATCAGTGATCTATTTAAAAAGAAAATAATAATTTTAAAATTCTGAAGGAAAAGTTAATTTAGGGAACTGATTAGAACTAAAAGTTGAATATTTTTTTTTAACTTTTAACAGAGTAATGCCAGTTACTGACATTTAGAATTGGAAGAGTAGTAAGTCTGAAACTTCCTTCATTTTCTGCACTTTTAACAAATGATGTTTATAGGCTGCTGAAAGCATAGGAAGAAATAGCTATTTCATGGAGAATATTTTTGAGTGCCCATTCATAAAGGAGCCTGCTTTATTTTGCCTCAGTGCTGGGAGAACCCACATATTCTGGTTCATAAATGATGGTTTGGGTTTAGCATTACACATTAATCAAACCTCTGGGCATTGGTTTCCGGTTCCAAGTTGCGTTTATAAATCAATATTAATGTGATGTGGGAAAGCTGTCATTTTTTTCATTGAGAAGTTTTAAAGGAAGCTGACCTTTTGGGAACTACAGTAGCATCCCAATCTTTCATTTGCATGCAGGCTGATTTCTTTTGCCATGTGATTTGTGCTCATTTTATGGGTTGTGGCTATGTTTTCATCAGTTATGCGAACTAGAGAATAATATTGACAAGCTTCTGAGGAGGAAAAAGAGCATATGGGATCAGTCTGTTCAGATGTACAATTTTCAGTGATGGTATTTCCCTGTCAGTTTTTCCTTTTGCAAAATTAAGGTCAGAACTATGACTGTGAAATTCTTACGTCTCAAAAATAAGAAGAGTGAAAAAGCGGTTTTTTTATTTTCTCTTTGCATTTTTATATTCTCTTGCCCTAGTCACAAATGGAATCTTTTTTCCTCATTATTCAACCATTTCATACTTGTAAAATCAGCATTGAGCCTTGAAAGCCAGAACTGGCCTCCTGGAATTTTTTTCCCTATTCCTCTGATTTGCCACAGCAATTACCTTGTCAGTATCTGCGTCTAGGCATATTGTAAAAACAATATGCCCAACAGAGTTATCAAGAGGAATCTGATTGCTGTGCTCTGCATTTGATAACACAATTTTCCTTTGCATAATTCTCCCTGATTAGTGATACAAGAGGAAACTATCAATCTGAGAGATGACTTTTTGTCCGCTAGCTCTTTTTAGAAAGGAGAAATATATCAGTGAGATCACTTGAAAGGATCACTGTATTTTAGTAGTGAATTGCTAAGAAGCCCATAAATCTACAGAAGCTCTTGACACAGTGGAGAGAAAGCCTCTGGTAACTACATAATACTGTTGTTTGAAACAAAAGAAAAGCTGTAGTAAATAAATTAAATGCAGAGGCGTAATATTGGATATACCTCAGTGCAGCTTTTAGGTCTTTATACAAAAACTTTTTGTGCTTCTTTTCAGTCTACACTTGACCCATTGGTCTCAGATTTGGTGGTCCGATCAATATTCTCCCCCCAAAAAAGCTAGCAGATAAAAAGTCATCTTTCAGATTGATAGTATCCTCTTGTGTCACTAAACAGGAAGAATTATGCAAAGCAAAATTGTGTTATCAAATGTTTATGAAGTTCAACTGAGGGGATTCAATCTCATACTGCACTCGCAATGTTTTAATGCATCTGGGAAGGGGGGACTTGAACAAATTGTGAACAATGGCCTAATTTCAGAAGCAAAAGCAGCCTGTCCTTTCAACCATGGTTTGTAGAAGCAGGGTGAGGCAGAAGAAATGTGCTATTTGGTACTGGTAAATACAAGAACTGGATTATGCCTGACTTACTAGGCAGAGAAGAAAAATAAATAGATGGGAGTGCTCTTCCTGATTCTGATATCTCAATTCAGCATATCAGGCATCCCATCAAGAATCAACCTGAACCATTGCATACAGCTGTGACCCACATGTATTTTTTTCTTCTGTCTCTTCTATAGCTTTCCAGAAAATAGATATAAACCCCTCCTAGAGTTAATGGAAAGACACACACACACATTCACACTGTTAATGCTGTGGTAATAAATTGAAAATTGTTTATTAGAACCTATATCCATCATAACCCCAAACTACATTACATTCTTCATGCCATCTGACTTCATGTGAATGACACATTCTTTCAATTGCAGCCTAGATGCAGAACAGGGTCACTTGTGCCTGTGTTGCAAATCATCGTCATATTTGGTATATTGTATATACTTACAAAAACTATTGTTAAAACTGGTAGTCCCCTTTCTTTTTCCTCTGAAAAAAGATACAGCTGATATCTGCAATAGTGAATGAAAGGGCAAATTTATGCAAAAGATATGTTATGGTAGGATTGCAACTTCTCTATGGGCCACATCTCAGCTTTCTCTGTTAGGCTGTGTAGTGATGCCAGATGACGGGGAATATGCAATGGCACATGGGGTGATGTAGGGCAGGGGGGTATAATGTGGCAAATGTCATTTTCCTGTTTCTACTTTATATCCCCCTGGCTTACATCGCCCCATGTATTCTTGTGCAGCCTCTTCCTTCACCCCGTGTGTTGTTCTTATTGTTATTGGTTAAATGTCTTGCATAGCCTCATAGGCTTTGGAGATGCCACATATCAGCATGCTAGGCACATGCTCTGTAGGGCAATGGTAATGGAAAAAGCTCAACCGGGCTCCTGCTTCTGAGTCTGTCAAGAACCACTTAGGCACATTCATTAAAGCAAACAGCCTGCTGCTTCTGCTCGCCTTCCCACGCTCAACAACGGTGTCTGCAGTCTGAAAAAGACCTGGAGCGAGGTTTCTGGGTAATAGGCGAGCTCAGTAGCTGTTTCCACCCACACTTTACTTTTCGGCTTTCTCTCTTAACTCCATTCTGCTTCTGAAGTTCACCTCTCCCGATTTCTCCTCCGTAGTAGAAGGATCGATAAATAAATAAAAAGGACATATGCCAAAAGTAAATCCTTATTTATTTATAAAGCCCAAGGATGCAATATGTTTGAATAAGCTTTTGTTCCAGCTGGAGAGATAAATAGATGGACCCACCTAGGGAGTGAGTGAGTCCCCAAAAGCTGATTTAAAAAAACCAACTCGGAATAATTGTAAGAAAACAGCAGCGATCAAATTTATTTATTTTTTCCTGGTTAGAGGCTAAAAGGAAAGTTATTCCCTTTGCTTTTAGAATTATATTAACCTCGGAAGCAGAAACGAATGTTTGCCACTCAGGGAGGATTAATACTTTATTAACTTGGGGAAATGGAAATCTTCAGTAAATTGCAAGGGCTGCATGTATAGTGAAAGCCTATGAATTGTTCTGTCATATTAAAAACAATATACAGGTAGTCCACAACTTACATGAGTTCATTTAGTGACCATTCAAAGTTATGATGGCACTGAAAAAAGTGACTCATGGCCATTTTTCACACTTAAAACCGTTACAGCATCTCCGTGATCACGTGATCGAAATTCAGATGCTTGGCAACTGGTTCATATTTGTTGAGGGTTACAATGTCCTGGGGTCATGTGATCACCTTTTGTCAACTTCTGATAAGCCAGGTCAATGAGGAAGCCAGATTCACTTAGCAACTGCAGTGATTCAATGAACAACTGTGACAAGGAAAGTCGTAAAATGGGGGGAAAGTCACTTAGCATCTCCCTTAGCAACAGAAATTTTAGGATCAATTGTGGTCATAAGTCAAGTACTACCTGTATACGAAACAGGCAGTAAGACCAATCAAAGCCATCGAGTGACTTCTGATTGAACACACAGGAAACAACTGTTCCAGGTTTGATTCCCTTCAGGAAAAACAGGGAATGTTTGGCTCACCAGAATCTGTGGAACGGCTCCTCTTGGCCCCACCAACACAATCAATACTGAAGAATATTGAATATTATAGCTCAGCAACATCTGAAGCCCCCTATGTGTTCTGCATGGATATATTTTTAAATCTATCATTTCATTCATATTCATTTTCTGCCATCATGGGGAGAAAATGTCCATTATTATAATTCATGGTTAGCAGGAAAAGTATTGAATAGATTTACCTTTTGTATTTATGCCACAAATACTCAAAATTGTTTAATACTTGATAGAGATAGCATGGAGAAATTTATTCAGTGTTGTATTTCAATGTAACTTTGCACTTCCCTCTGGCACTTCACAGGTTTACTTACTCTTTGGCCTTTGCACGTTCCAAGCATTATGGTGCATTTCAGTCAGAAATGCATTCAAACAAGTACAGAATTGAGAAGTATCTTATATGTATATTTAAAGAATGGTTGCTGGAATTGGGTAAGTCTAGTTCGGGGTCGGCAACCCACGCTGGAGCTGCTTGAGGCCTCTTTGGGGCCTCTGCTGTGGCTCTCTGTCCTCTCACTGGGTGGCCTTGCCCTTCAGCCTCCCCTCTCTTGCCTGACCTGAGAAGGTAAGAGGGAAGGCGGAGGATGGAGAAGCGGCCGGGGCTGATACTCTGGTGCCGTGGCTTTAAAAAGCTCAGGACAGCAGGAAAAGGGGGTGGCCTCACAGAACCCTGCACACCTACCCCAGGGGTCAGGCTCAGAGAAAACTCGAGTGCCCTTGCCAAAGGCACATGCCCATCAGCCGGTCCCCGTCCCTCCCGCTTTCTATATATCTCTTCCTGTGCGTGTGTGTGTTTATCTCTCTCCCTCTCTCTGTGTGTATTTATCTCTGTGTTTATCTCTTGTGAGTACGTGCTCTCTCTCTCTGTCTCTGCGTCTCTTTCTCTCTCAGGAAGCCGAGGCTGGGCTAAGCTGGAGAGCTCTCCTCAGGTCTCTTCACTATTCCTTTTCTTTCTTCTCTCTGGAAATCCATGCTTGCAGAGGAATGAGCGGGAACCAGTTTAATGAAAAGAAGGAGCAAGGGTGACATGATAGCATATGTTCCAATATCTCAGGGGTTTCCACAAAGAAGAGGGAATCAAGATATTCTCCAAAGCACCTGAAGGCAGGACAAGAAGCCACGGGTGGAAACTGATCAAGCAGAGAAGCAACCTAGAACTAAGGAGAAATTTCCTGACGGTTAGAACAATTGATCAGTGAAACAACTTTCCTCCAGAAGTTGTGAATGTTCCAAAATTGGAAGATTTTAAAAAGAGATCGGATAACAATTTGTCTGAAATGGTATAGAGTTTCCAGCCTGAGCAGTGAGTTGGACTAAAAGACCTCCAATGTCACTTCGAAATCTGTTATTCTGTTATCTGTCTGAGCCTGTACATAGAGTATATGCATGCATATAAACATGGTCAGTATCCACATAGGCTACATAGAAATATGATTCCTCTCACTGCAATATTCATTTGTTTCAGTTGCAACATTTTAATCCATAGGAGAATGGTCATCTGATTCCCTGTCCTGTGGTCCATTTGTTCAACAATACTAGAGGGGGGGGAACCCTCTGAAATTAGTTCAGCCATCCAGCACTGATGCGGACAATCTTCTCAAACCTATTTTTGACTATCCTATCCGTTGATGTGTTGCTTTGCCCCAGTTTATTCTTACCTACTTTTAATTCTGTTTGTTTCTCATTTCCAGGGCGCTCTGGTTTAACCGTCCGAACCTGGGAGCTTTTGAAAACCATCCTGTTTCTGACAGTCTGAATGACTGTTTGCTTCCAACAGGCAGAATACTAGCCTATGTCCCTAGATATCTGCGGCAGGCCCTCCAAGAGCAAATGATGCATCATTGCATATGTCAGGCTGAATTAGAAAGCAGGCTCATCACATTACACTCAGAGTTGGAGCTGGCAGCTCCTGTGTCCTAGAGTCACTTGATCAGGGCTGTCATACTCCCATCTCCATCACTCCAGCCATGGGAAATCTCCCTAGACAACATACGGACAATATTGCTTAGTAATGAAGTTGCTGTGAGGAAATGGTTTCTTGGCACTGGCCGCCACTAGCTGTTCTATTAAGTTGTCTTATGGTGTTATGTAGTTGAAGGCATTATTTATGCTGCTATTTATTTCTGCTGGTGTTAACTTTATGTGCTCATTGATTGGTACAGCAGCTTATTAGTATATATTGAATAAGCATAAAAAGGAATAAAATAAAGTTAAATATTTATTTATTTATTTTATTTAGATTTATACCCTGCCTGATTTCCCCTGTCTCTGTTTGAGAGGGGGCCCTGGGTGATCCCACTTCTTTTATTATCTTTGTTGGTAGAATGATATGAATATCATGTGATTTGAGGATGACAAAAAAATGGAATCTTTAGTACCTTTCAGATAGACTGCTTAGAAATATTATCTAATGTTAAATAATGAAGGAATGTTTGATTCAAGGTAATTTGATTGGTTATATCTTATATGAGTGATCTGAAGCTTTCTTCCTTTCTTTCCTGACAGTATTGAGCGAAATATGCTAGTTATATAATTCAGTTGGTTTGCTTGTCAAATTCATATCCCTCCTTTGGACTCATTTATAAAAATAAATAATATTTTTATTTTTCTATTGGATGCTGCACTTGAAAATACTACAGGGCACTTCAATAAAATAGAACAGCAATAAGAAGTGATGTAAAAAAAACAAAACAAGTAAAATGCACCAAATAAAGAAAAATATTCATTTGATTAGTATACATAAATCTGCTGAACTGTTGAGTACGTATATTTTATCTAATGAAAGTAAATTGACTGGTATCACATTTAAGAACCAGAGGACGAAATTGTGAACATTGAATTGTTGCATGATAGTGCTGATTATTCACCAAACATAGCAGCATAATGACAATTCAAGGAAGACTCTTGCATGGGAACAGTGGAAGCAGTAACAGAATACTGAAACAGACACACACAGTATACTGTGTAATAAATTTCTTTGATAAAAGTATTAATTATACTTGATTAATTCCTTTTGTTTCTTGTCTTTGTTAGGTACCTGTGCTAAGGCCCATGGATTTAATGGTGGAGGCAACTCCCAGAAGAGTCTTTGCAAATGCACATACCTATCACATCAATTCCATCTCTGTAAACAGTGACTATGAAACCTACATGTCAGCAGATGACTTGAGGATAAACTTATGGAACTTTGAAATAACCAATCAAAGTTTTAGTATCCTTTGCTGCATGAGTCTGCCTGGAAATATCATCCAATCAGAAGAGTCCTGTTTTAAGAAGAAGCACATTCCTCAATATACAAGTTTACATCTCTTCAATGGTTGGTTGTAATGTGCAGTTTACATTTATTCATGTTCCTGGGCCCCATCTAAATCTTATACGCTAACTTTGACGCAAAATGGTCATATCTGAGGCCTGTTTAATCTCAAGATTTTGCTCCCTTTTATTGATTCTTTATGGGTATGGTTTAATGCTAAATAGTGTCTCAAAAGCTGAAGTGCATTTCTGCCACTAAAAATTTGACGCAAGAAATGTAGGAGGAACCCCAAAAAAGAAAATAGCTCTTTTCAAAGATTCTCTCTATAATTCTGTTACTGGAATCCCTGTGACTTTTATTTGAAGTGTTTCAATAACATGCAATTTTGAAGTTTAATCAAATGCTTACTTTGATGATGAGCAGATGTTCTCCATGAGATTCGTTTCATGAAGATAAGTTAACGTAAGTATTAACTATTTAAAGGAGGGTGTTTCTCTCTATTATGGTTGTCATGAGCAAAGCAGCATTTGTTGCAGCATTGATGTGATCACAATTCCTCAGTAGTACCATCCTTTGTCAACAGTGAAGGGTTTGTCTTCTCAGTATGCATGTGCATGCTCAGATGACCTTGGATGGGCATCCGAACAGCTGCCCAGGACTTTTGGAAGAAGACAGACAGACACTTTGAGAAATAGTGCTTTGCTTATGGCAATGCAGCAGGAGAAGCACCTCTCAAAATGGTTAGCCCATTTTAAAATTGTCTTTATTTTAATTAGGCACTGAAGTAGACATTTCAGGAGTGAATTGTGTTGTATAAAAATATTTGTGCCTTTATTTTAAAATCTTCAGGCTTTCAAATTTTGGGTTTACTAATATTTAGAACAAATTCTTTCATATACTGACATAAACCAATGTACCGCAGACAGGAAATATGTCCCATTGGACATTTTGGGAGCTGCTTCCCCATGCAGCTCAGATGGATTTCATAATCTATTTCCATATTTCTCTTATACATATTTTATTCTATGACCACATAGACAGTAGTTTTGTCTTGAGTTAGAGGCAATAATGGTAGGAAATAAGCTGCACAAATGTCTCTACCCAGCTGTCTTCTGCGTTCTAAGTTGGCTACAGTGTAGAATTGGGACAGGAGTCCTTTTGAGCTCTCCTATTCAACTAGGCAAAAATCCAAGCTTGCTCTTCTAGGCAGCCTTAGGTTGGTTTTGGAAATGTGACATTGTAGACCTAACTACAGCCATTTTAAGTGGGTCCAAGCAAACCTTTGCATTTAACAAAGTTTTATTGACCTCTCCCTTGCCTTAATAGCTACCACAGTCTGTGGAGAACAGAATTTCCTTCTCAGTACAGATTAAAATGTAGATTTATTTTTTAATCTGGCATTTGTATTTGAAGACCTTTGCAAGAAGGAGAGGGTTTTTGCAAGAAGGAGAGGGTAGAAAATTCTGTAATCCTTAAACTCAGGCATTAGGAAGAACAGAAGACACCTTTAAAAAAACAATCTGGAGGAGTGGTAAATGTTTCTCCAAGGCAACACAATTCAAGTAACTGCTGGAGCAAAGAGGAAGGTAACATGGAGAGGCTGTTTCTATGCTGTAGGTGCAGAGAACAGGAACTTTAGATTTCTTTCACTATGGAGGAAGAAACTGGATCTGCTGTGAGCCTTATAGAGAATAGCTAGAATGGCTCAAGGAAGTGGCAGAGAATATTCTAATAGTGTTCTTCTTAGTATATTCTAATTTGTACCTGCCATGTGGTACTCCTGTTCTAAATCAAGGTTGTCTTGCTCTAAATCAAGATGATCATCCTGTGTATGTTTATTTGAAGGGTATTCTGCTCAAACAGCAACAGCACTTAGACTTCTATACCGCTTCATAGTGCTTTACTGACCTCGGAAGGATGTAAGGGTGAGTAAACCTTGAGCCAGTCAGAATCGAACTACTGGCAGTCAGCAGAATTAGCCTGCAATACTGCATTCTAACCACTGCGTCACCACAGCTCAAATAAGGAACATAAATGAGAGAGAAGAAAGACAGTAACAGAGGATAAGGAGAATAGTTCACAGTGAAAGACGGCTGTTAGAATTGGGGGAAGGAAATCAGGGAAGAAGTAGGTACCATCAAGGAAGAACAAAAGAGGAGAAAAAAGATGCAAAAGGGAGCATTGCTGAGTGGGGTAGGTGGGATAGGTGATCTTCTTCCATAGTTTATTCCTGCAAGACAAAGATATATTTAAATATGTTGTTCCCTTCCATTTATATGTGGCCTTCCCTTTCAAATGTTGCCTTAACAATTAATTCCTTAAGCCTCTTGCACAGCTCTGTTACCAACAACAGAGAATATTCTGGTTTAGGTAGCCAAGAATTCACAAGTAGCTCAGATTAGTTGCTGGTGCTATTTTCCAGCTTGGCTGACAACTGTTTAGATTTTGCTTATGCATTAGCATGGGAGATAAGAGGAGCCATTGTAGGGTGTAATTTAGAAGACAGGTACCGTTAGAGAGGATGTGGTAAAGAAATATTAATAGGTAGCTTTCACTATGCTCGAGATGTCTGACAGGTTGCCAGAAGCTGGCATTCAAATGAGATTCTGCCAGTCAAGTTTATAAAGCCATAATAAGAATTATAATAGGACAAAGAACAATAATTCATTGCTATAAAGCATGTCCAAAACATCACATATTCTTTTAAGTAACACTGCTGTGCAGTAAATGGAAACCGGTTACTGAAGGTGATTGAAAAAAAGAAAGAAAAACCTTTAGAGCCAGATGTATGCGTAAGTATTTGTGCATTTGTAAATATTTTTTCTTTTTTTCCAGCAATGAGATAGAGACTTGCTGGATAGTATGTCATAGACTTTTCCTCCAAAGACAGAGGTGCTGGAGAGGCCATGAGATAATAGTAGTGGTGAAGAGAAGCAGAATGAATCATTGTGCATTTTCCCATAAGGCTCTGATTGTTTGCAGATATGGTATGCTAGCTTAATCCAGATGTTGGATGCTGCACTTCATATTTCTCAACCTGCAGTTTAGTCTCGCACACTTCCTTAGAATATTTTTACACAAAGCAAGCTGCAGAACCAATATCATTCCTGATTTCCAATAGCCAGAAGTACTAGAAAAGGTATACCCTGTTTCCCTGAAAATACAACCTCCCCTGAAAGTAAGATCTACCTTGATTTTGATACGTGCGCCCAATATACCTGTGCCCCTAACTAATAGGTTAGTCAGTGGATGATAACCCCCAAAAATAAGACCTGGTGCCTTTTTTGGTGGCCAAAAAAATATAAGAGTCTTATTTTCGGGGAAACATGGTACAATATTTGGATAGTGCAGGGCTAGCCTTTCTCAAAAAAGCCAGCATTGTGTCTAGGTAGTTAAAGTTCTGGATGCTGAACTTGGAGATCTGAGTTCCAGTCCATTTTCAGCCTTGGAAGCTCATTGTTTCCTAGAAGATTGTAGGAAAATTTGGAGGAGGGAATCTTCTGGGTATTGCTTTCATCTTCTGAAGGAAAGACAGGATACAAATCTAGTCATCATTCTGTCTGCCAAGGGCTGCAGTGGGTTGCCTTGTCTGGCAGAAGAGAAATGGTGGGTCAGTATTGACTCATAGGGTTCAGCCTGTATATATTAAACTAGCACTTCTTTTATAGCCTTAGTTTTTTGTTCATTGCATTACATCACTTTGTCCTTGACTATTAATCTGCCTTTTTATCATGGGTTACCGTTTGCAAATTTAATTCTATAGGAATCTGTAGAACTTGTTCTTCAGATTATAACAATCCCATCTTTATCAAACTGATCTGTCCTAAAAGAAAAAAGGTTCTCCTGGTTTATAGCTAGAACTTAATAGTTTGTAATGAAACCTGACTGATGCTTTATTTTTAGTAATTTGTTTATAGGATCCTGCTTGTTTAATATCCATTGCCAATCATTTCTTCTTGGAAGAATAAAAAAAAACATATAAGGGGTATTGCATATGATCTTGCCAGAGTTAAGTGTTTTTAGCATTAGCAAAAATAACACTTCAAATACTTGCCATGTATATAATACAAGCTAAAAAAGCCCAGATACTTTAAAAATCTAATTTTTAAAGAAGGATTATGCAGATACCTCATTGTTCTGTCAAGGTTGTTAAATCTGTTTGTTTGAACTGTGAAATATAAGCCCCATTAAATGGCTTCAGTGGGAAAACTGGTTTAGCCCAATTATATTCAAGGTTTAAGGAGGCATGAAATGTAATTTAACTTTACCAATGGCTTGCATCAAAAGAGGCATAAATTTTCATTCCTGCCTCTCTTCTTCTTCTTCCACCATGAAAGATGCAACCTATTGAGAACTACTTCAGCTGCAGATAGTAATTGCTTTGCAGGGACATTTTTTGAGACTATTGTGGTAGTGAAATGTTAGCATATATAAGAAAGTTATTCTGTTCAATGCATAACATTCTTTTGTCCTAGACAGTTAGCTGCCTTTTAGTCACAGGTTACTTTCTGCAAATTTAATCTCATACAGAGCCTGCAGAACTTGTTCTTCCAAAGATTGTAACAAGCCTGCCTTTCTCCAACTGAACTGATATGTCCTGCAATCCCAAACCATTACCCATCCTCCCACAATGTCTTTTATGAAGTTTCCAAAAGCTCCTCCAAAAATTCTGGCAAAATTTTCGTTTTTAATCTAGTCACAAAGAAAAAATCTGGAAGCTTTTGTACCTGAAATCAAATTTGTTTTTGTCCCACCCCTACCACATTTCTGAAGCAATGCTCAAAATCAAACAGGTCTCAACCTAAAAAGGCTGGACACCCCTGCTAGAACAGACAATTCAGCAACGTCAGTTGTACTTTTGGGGTATAATTAATTTCTAATAAATGCTTAAATGTCTAATGGAGGCAACAAGCAAAGTCAATGGAGAAGCCCGTAGGAAGTTGAAAATTGTGGTCACAGTAAGCCTTTCCTTTGTGTACAGCTGACTTTATTCACATTTCTTTCTTGTATCCAAATGAAACTCAAGGGAGTTTCATTGGATGAGAGGGAAAGTGTATTTCCTAAGCACCAGGGGTGGGTTTCAGCCGGTTCTATCCGGTTCTATAGAACCGGATGTTAGATTTTCTGCAGTTCGGAGAACCG